>PVJA010005953.1:0-16706 GCA_004027025.1 Myocastor coypus
TAAACATAAGTGCTGAAGTTCTAAAACTCTTAAAGAAAAATGATAGCATCAAGGAAATTATGGGACCTCAGAGGAAAGGGATAAATGAACTACACTGTGTCTAAGGAGAGTCACCCAGAGAGAAAAAACATTCTCTCAGGCTTTCACAGAAAGCAAACTGGTCAAGCAATGGCCATGACTCATCCCGAAGGCTGACACTAACAGTTCTACAAAGCACTATACATGGTTCCAAAATTAATCCTGAGGGGATTTGACCTTGGAAGATACAAAAGATGAATGTTTTGTTACACAGGTCTTGCTGTAACTTGCCCTTGATCACCCAGCAGAAAAGCTTAATTACGAGGCACAAAATGCAGAGCTAGATTAGTATGATGATCTGTAAAAGGCTTAAATCAATGACCTCCAAGACTGCCAGTTTCAGCGGTAACCCACTGCAATTATGGAACATTAGACTATATATAGATTTACTTCCTTTCAGTTCAAAGAGAATAATTTTTTTTCTTTCTTTACCAACATCAGTTAGAAAATGTATCATGTCCACACCCTGTACTGTGTATTGCTATTGTGAGAACAATATGCAATGTGTCAATTATTGCAAATGTACTACTAATGTGTTGTGAAACTATCATATTGATATTTCTTACTAAAAGTAATAAAAAAAGAAAATCTCATGACCTTGAACTAGGCAATGATGTCTTAAAGAACAACAAAAGCCCAGTGACAATTGTGAAAGTAAATTGTATTTTGCACACACACACACAAAAAAATAACCCTGCACTTTGAAGGACATGTTGTACACTAGATCATGTGCCCTTAAAATTTATATGTCGAAGCCCTACCCTCCCAGTACCTCGAAATGTGACTGCATTTGGCTTGAGGCTACCTTTCTGGTGATAATTAAATGAAAATGAAGTACTTAGAGTAGCTCCCAACTACACATGACTTGGATCTTTATAAGAGGAGGAATCCTGGACCCAGACGCATGCAGAGAACACAGTTGGAGACTGGGCAGGAAAGAAGGTGCAGTGAGCCAAAGAGAGAGGCCTGGAGCAGATCCTAGGAGTCGCCCAACAATTTCAAACAGCATGTGTTCACTGTGGAGAGGGGATAGCAAGGCCTGCGACTGAGGGGGAAGAAAGATAACAACAATCAGCTAGTTGGTTTTGTTCTGTTTGTTTGTTTCCAAACAGGTTGAGGACTAAGAACCACACCCAAGAGCGTTTCAAGGATAGGTTCATAACAAGAAGCCCGAGAGCAAAGTCATCCGGTTTGTGTCCTGAGGCTCCATTGTCACTAACGCCATTCCTCTTGCTCTTCGCTGCCTAACTATCAAAGGAGTTCAGTGATGGGTGGTGGCTTATCACAAACAGGCACACTTGCAAGAGTAGGCTGGGGAGTACTTCTGGGCTTATTTCTTCCCTCTTCTCTTCAATATGGGGATCTTAATGTCATTTTTCTAATTTATAAAATAAGATATATTCAATGCATACAAACACAGAAAGAATGATTGAAATCACCAGTGGCACAATCATCTAGATATCTAAAATCCTGCCCAAGATCTTGGCATATCTGTACCATAAAGCTGCATCATGCACTTTGCTCCTACATATATTTTCAGAATCAGAGTTGTGATTAAAGCACACGCATAGTCACCATCCTGGACAAATCAGCACATTTCATTTTGTGAAAATTAATTTAAAACGCGGGCAATGGCACAAGGCTATCAGGTTAGGAAGAAACTGGAACATTCGCGCAGTGCTGCTAGGAAGATCCGGGTGCATCCACTTCGGAAAATGGCTTCTCGGAGGGTTAAAAGTACAACTGTTAGAGGCGTGCTCAAGAGGAATAAAAATATATTGATACACAAAACTAACACATGAATTTTCATAGCAGAATTAGAATAATAAAAAAGTGAAAGCAAGGCAAATGTCCATCAACTACAGAAGGGGTAAGTAACAGAATATGAAACAATTAACAGGAAAGAAGTCCCGAAGTCGCTACAGCACGGGTGAACCTTGAAAACAGTAGGGATACTAAGTGAAAGGAGCCAGTTGCACAATACCAGAGCATACAGCCCCGTGTGACATTCATGTCAGAATGAACACAGCACAGCTTCTGGGCGCTGGGGATGTGGCTCGGCAGTACAGCGCCTTCCTAGCACACCCGAGGCCCACACCACATGTCAATACATGTACATACACATGTGCAAAACTCACTGTGCAAACGCATACAGGCACACAAGCAGGAAGGAGTGTACAGTGGGCCCTCTGTATCTGAGGGTTCCCAACCCATGCATTCAGCCCATAGCAGGTCAACAAAATTCTGAAAAAAGTCACAGATAAATTCCACCCCGTGTCCTAAGCCCTTAACAGTCGAAACAAAATCACACACACACACACACACACACACACACACACACACACACAATCCTGTCTGTACTGAACAGGCACAGGCTTGTTTTTCTGTCCTTATTTGTCGCAGTGGTGCTATAGAACAAGTACTTCATATCACCTATATGTATTATTACTGGTCATCCTGAGATGATTTGAAGTACACAGGAGGGTGTGTGAGCTTCTGTCCAGAAGCCATGCCATTTGGGTTATGGTACTTGGGCACCTGCAGCTTCTGGTACCCTTGGTCCTAGAACCAATCCCCCCTGGATACAGAGGGAAGCCTGTCCATTAAAACTGGATTTAACAAAGGCTGGGTATGGTGGTTTACACCTATAATGCTAGCACTAAGGAGGCTGAAGCAGGAGGATCACCGCAAACTGAAGGCCAGCCTGGACTACATAGTGAGACCCTATTTCTTTTGATTGCTTTTAGAGAGACAGGATTTCATGATTGGTTCAGGCGGGCCTCAAACTCATGGCAATCCTCCTGCCTCAGCCTTCTGAGTGCCAGAATTATAGGCATGCAATGCCATGCCTGGCTCAGGCAAAGTTTGGATAGGGCTTGGATCTGACCCCAGCCTGAGGAGTGGGGGATAAGGCCGACACCCCCACTGAGCTCCTGGCCGTTGTGCTCACTCTGAAGAGCAGAGGGCTCTTACCCCACAGAACGCACTTCTTTTCCTACCTTTAATAAATGTAAAGACTCACTGCCAGAAAGAAAGAAAGAAAGAAAGAAAGAAAGAAAGAAAGAAAGAAAGAAAGAAAGAAAGAAAGAAAGGAAAAGAAAAACAAAAGAAAAGAAAAGAAATGGCCAGACTACACAAATCTGTAGGAATAAAACAGAGGAGTAGTAGCCCAGAGCTGGAGATCTCGGGAGGAAAGAAGCAATGATTACTCTCAGGAATGGGGTTTCCCTGTAGGATGATGGAAACCCTCTACAACTGTGGTTATGGCTTTGCAAATGCGGGAATGTACTAAAACCACTGAGTCAGGGGGATCACTTGAAACAGGCAAATTGTGTGGTATATGGCTATATTTCAAAAAAGCTGCTACAAGAAGGAGAAAAGACTGTGACATAGTGCTTGCTTTGGAAGAGCACCACTCAGATATTTCAGTCCTTTATATTGCTATCAAATTCTTCAAACGGGGCTGGGGAGATAGCTCCGTGACACAAGTGCCTGCTTCACAAGTACAAGGTCGTGAGTTCGAACCCCGGTCCTGCAAAAAAGGAAAAAAATTTCTTCAATTGTCTCAGGGCCTCTTCCAATAAGACCAATTAAGAAAAAAACAGAAAGGGGACACAGAAGAGAATCAACACAAACATAGCAAAAAAAAAAAAAAAAAAAAGTGTTTGTTATAAAACAGAACATTACCTTCTATACAACTGAAAACACACCAGCTCTATTTGTCACGCTTGCACGTAACTGCACATGGTTATGTATAACGAGGTTAAAATAGCACATCTCGGCCAGTGGTTCTCAAACTCCAGTGCACTTACCAGCAGGGTTCGTTTAGACGGGTTACTGGGCGGCATCCCAAGAACTTCTAACTCCATGGGTTCGCAATAGGACCCAAGTTTTCTACAGTTCTAAAAGTTCCCATGCTGATGCTGCAGGTCTGAGAGCCACTCTAAAAACGACCAACCTGCATCTTTGCAGCTAGAGCTCAGCCGGTCTTCCCTCAGCTCCCAGTGGAGGGAAGTGGAAGTAGGTAAACTGAAACCCCTGCCTGGGGAGGGGGGTTCACCCACTGAGGAGGAACCAGCTGCAGCAGGACTCCTTCTGTCTTCAGATCTGCGCCTTACGCCGCTGTTATTTCCTTTTACAGCGCTAACCTTTGCGAGTTGTTTGTCCTGCTTCATATTGACAGATTCTAATCTGAGTAGCTAGCTGTGCTCTATTGGCCTTGTTGAGGGTGGCTGGGGGAGAAGAAAAGTTATCACCCCTCATCACTGGGCCTAGGAATGCAGCTCAGCTAGAAATCTTAACTCTTTGGTTTGTTTTTGCTCTTTCTTTTTTTGAGACAGGATCTTGCCACATAGTTCAGTCAGGCCTTGAATTTGTGCCCCTCCCTCCCTAGCCCTGAAATCTTATTTCACAGATGAAAATCATACTCTCTGTCCCATTCTCAACGCACCTGTGTCCTCTTCAGTTTGCTGGTATGTTTATTTCTTCTCTACCCAAGAGACTGTGACATTGCTGATTGATTACCTGAGCTCACTTCATTGGCATCCTGTCCAGTACTGGTGCTAAATTAATTCTGTACCCAGCAAATTTCCACTGCTACCCTTAAGCCCCTTGTTTTACCTCCTTAGACTTCTGCCAGAGCAGAGGGCACCAGTCACCCGCTTGCATGGCTTACAATACCACAGAAACCAGCTTTCCTTGTATTTATTTATTTTGTCTATATTTACTCCAGTGTCAAAAGGGACTCAGTGCCACCGGTTCTCAAGGTCTTTGCGTGGTCTGAAAAATGTATACTTCTTTGCATTCCACCTAAGAGTTTGGCATTGCTTTCTTCCAGTTTGTGGTTGTCTCTTCCACCTTCTTTGGGGTAATTTTCTGACTGATAGAAGATTTAAATGTTGCTGTAGCAACATAAATAAATTTTTCCTTTATCGTTCATGTGTTGTTTTTTTTGGGGGGGGTTGTTTTGTTTTGTTTTTGTTTGTTTGTTTTGTTTTGTTTTTTTTTGCTTTTGAGATGGGGTCTCAGTTTGCATTTCAGGCCGGTGTTGAGCTCACTTTTGTAGCCCAGGCTAGTCTCAAACTTGCACTGACCCTCCTGCCTCAGCCTCCCAAGTGCTGGGATTACAGGCGTGTACCACCACATCTAGCCTCATTTCCTGTGTTTTGAATATTGTGTATAAAATCCCCTTTCTTAGTCCCATATTTTCTTGTGAAATTCTTTTTAGTTCTTTTTTTGTTCATGTCAAAGTCTAAGCTTGCATGGAATTCACTTGTATGTTTGGTACAAAATGGGCTTCGAGTTCATGGCTTTTAAAATCTACACAGTCAACTATCATCATGTACTAAATCATCCATTATTTGCTCCCTGATATGTAAAGAAACCTTTATTATGAATAAATTGATACATTCAAGGTGCACATCTGCTTCTCTTTATTTCTCTGTCTTCACTGAATGCATGAAACCACGTGGTCTAGGATGTGCCTCTCCACTGAGTCTCTTTGGAAGGACAAACCATGTTCTTCTTCAGGAAAACTTGCCTTTTCTCAACCCCCTGCTCTTTCGGATGCTGGGCTCAGTGTACAAAGCTTCCTGAAAACTTCACCGGGACCCACTGAGTCACTAATTTTAAGGGTCACTAAAATTTACCAATCAATTTTAGTGACCCTTAAAATCAGCTGCAAAACAGCTGAGCTCCTCATAGTGCTGGGTCTTTCTGTCTATTGTCTATGCCTCATTTTCAGTCTCATCCTCTGATCTCTACCACATAACCCAAGAGCTGGCCCAGCACAGTGTCCTAAGTGGCTTGATTAATTAACAAGTAGGGATGAATCTGCCTGAAATCTAAGAGCTCTTTAACACCGCATGTCTTCCAGGCTATCAGGCACTGTTGCAAGGAAACATCTCCAGGATTTCCTAACAAGGCTACCGTACCTCAGAGATCAGGTGGAGGGCAGAAAAGAAGGCCAGGGTCAAGATTCCCTGATGCCCAAAGTTTCTTTCAACACATCATTTATGTTGTCTTCCTCTCATGATACCCACGCATTTCTCTGTCATTAAATGTAACCATTGTGTATATAGTTAACATAATATATATTTAGCATGAATAGAGGAATGAATGACTTGAGTGGCCATTAAAACTAATTTATAGAAAGTGAAGGATTTCTGTTAGGTTTGATATTCAAGAAAACTGCCTGAATTGTTTTTATCTCTACTATTTTAAGATGTCTAGGGCTATGGTATAGCTAATTGGAAGAGTGTTTTCCTGGCACGTTCACGCCTTGGGTTTAATTCCAGGATTGAAAAAAAAAAGAGGTGGAAGAAGAGAAAGGATGAGAAGGTACTGAATAAAGTGTTCATATTCATTCCATGGGAATATGGTGTTTTACCACTTTTAATACACTATAACTTCAGGAAAAATTAGTAAATACCAACTTTTATTATATTAGTATTTGTGTTTCACAAATCAAATAGTGTGGTTTGAACTCATCATCCTTCCTACTAGACACAGATACATGACCATGTCACCATGTAATAAAAGTTTTCAGAACCACAAGAAACAATTCTGCATATCCAAACTAAGCCACTGCCAGGGTCTGTGTGGATTCCCCCAAGTGTGTATATTGGAGACTTAAATCCCACTGCAGCCACGATGGGAGTGGACTCCTAGCTGGTGGCATTTGGGTCATGAGGGTTCCACACACAAGAACTCTTCATTTTAGAGAGAGAATGCAGGAGGGAGTTTACTCTCCTCTGCTCCCTCCCCTGTTACACCACAGCACTCTTCCAGCATGGAGAACACAAGTGTTCATGGCGCCATCTTGGAAGCAGCAATGAGACCCTCCCTGGATGCTGAGGCCATGGTGTTAGACTTTCCAGGTGCCAGAAAGGTAAGACGTAAATTTCTATTCTCTGTGAGGGACTCAGTCCCACATGTTCTGCTACTGCAGCATTAACACACTAAGATAGTTATCAGATTTGCAGTCACTAGGAAAAGGGCCTTCTCCGATGTGTCAGTAGCTTAGGAAACAAGCATCACTGAGGATGGAAAGAAGGTAAGCAAAAATGTATTGATTTTGAAGCCTTTTTAGCATTGCATTTTGGAGATAAGCAATATACTAACTAAAAGCAATATAAATTCTTATATGAGAAATGCTTATGTCTAATATTAATCCTCTCACCAGGCTTAAATAAATGAGGCTTAAATGCTGCTTTTTCCACGTGGTTATGAGTGGCCACTTTCCTAGAAAAGGTTTGCGCCAGCAAGGGTGTCTTTTATCACCCCAGGCAGTGGTCTGGGGAGAGAAAGAGCTACAACACTTTCTTCTGTTGGTGAACTTGCCATACTAAAATTCCATCTCTGTCTCTCTCTTCCTCCCTCCCCTCCCCTGCCTCTTTCCTAACTTACTAATTTCTCTTCCTTGATTTCTAGGACATTTTGCTCCAATGCAGAAATATTATTTGCAAAGTGCTGACTTGGAGCGGTCCCAGGCTAAGCAGCAGGATGTTTACTCCAGTAAGTAGGAAGTCAGACCCAGTGCTATGCTGAGTGGGGCGGGGGAGGGGTGCCTGGTTGATCTGGCTGACGGACTGTGCCACGCTTCCTGCCCCTTTCTGCAAAATCGCTATTAATTTACTTTGGCAGATTTAACTATGCATCAGAGATACAATCATACTTCAGGAACCACGCTCTTATCAGCTCCTAGAAGCTGTCTGATGACACGCATACAGCAGCAGCAGAAGACACTTATTCAAGTTTAGCAGTTGCCTAAATTCCAAATACGTCACCTCCAAGGATTCGTAATATCATCTCGTACCATGTAGTCAGCGCTCTGCTAAGAAAACCCAAGATACAGCATGGAAATCGAAGAGGACAAAATAAGTGCATTGAAAAGCAGTGCACACCGACACAGCGGTAACACCCCACGAGGCTATATAATGAAATGGACTTCAAGGAGGAGGAGTCTCCAATTTCAGTTGTCCAAATGTGAGGAAGGTCACAGAGCATTTCTCTTACATGCTGATACATGCACCGCTTCCTTGTGAGAGTGGGCTTCGTCCAGCAGATGTGTGCCAAATCCTGTTTATTTATTCTAAATGAATAGAACCTGAGTCCCCCAGTGCCACGCGCATACTTCTCTTGTCACCTGATTCATACCCGCATTCCGATTGGTCCAGAATTTTGTAAGCTAACACCATAACTCTACTATGGATGTATCTCTAGAATTGAGATCTCCTCCCTCAACCCAGTTATCACTGCTTTTGTCTTCGCTTGCTGGGATCAATAACAAACACCTCCTCCGATCAGATCTTTGACCCTCAGGAGGTTCCAGTAAGTGTCTTCCACACAATGCCAGTCCAATCACATCACGCTCTGGTTTGTACGACATTTACTATTTTTCCTGCACAGATGGAGACCTTGATACTTCCTATCCCACCAGCCACTTGTTTCTGGCTTTTGCCACACTCTACCTCGCTTTGACTTACTACTTCTTGCCTTTCACTCTCATCATACTAATTTTGCCATCTATTTGTGTTTATTTATCCTTGTGTTTGTGCTTCACTGTAAATGGAATGCCTTCACTTGTTCTTCCTTAATTTAGTCAATTTACCTTGATGTATTAAGACTTAGTTCAGATTTCATCTCCGTGGTGCTGGGGGTTAGCTCAGTAGTAGAGTGTCTGCTTAGCTAGCATTCATGAGCCTGCAGGTTCAGTTCCCAATAGTCCCCCGCAAAACAAACTTCATCTCCAACAGCAAGACACCCTGACCTCAGGACAGGAAATGGATCCTAAAACTCTTAATTTCTCCATTATACTTTTTTTTTTTTTTTTTAGGGAAGGATCTACAGGGTGTTCAGAGTCTCACTACTAGATCAGACTTGCAGTCATCCACCTGTTTACAGCCTCCCAAGAGTTGAGATTGTAGGCTGGCGCCATCACGCACAGTCTCAATTGCTGTCTGAGCACAGCACAGTGTGGAGTCAGCAGGACAGGTCCAGGGATCAAACCCCCACTTTAACCCACCCCTCCATTGTATTCATAAATTTTTAAGTTAAAAATAATTTCTAAGTTTAAAAATATCGATTTATATGTTCACCTTCTGTTATGGTTTGTGTCTAGGTATCCCCCAAAGCCTCATCCTGTCCTGGGGCAGCTTCTGGAATTTGTAACTGATTATTGTGGAGATGGTTGCTGCCTCTCCCCTGGCACAGGTGATTTGCATTTCAATGTAAGGGAGGAAGAGAAGTTAGCTGCTTGAGCTGCTGCTAGCTCTCTCTGCACTCTTGGCCTTACCTGCCACCGTGGAAGGTTGCCCTCTGCCATGTGCCACTCTGCCTTGGAGCCAGCTGAACATGAACTGAAACCTCCAGTAACCATGAGCTAAATAAAAATTCTAGTCATTGGTAGCCATTAAGCATTATAAGTGTGGCTAGTGTGAGCACGGAACAGAATTGTTGTTTTATTTTTAACCAAAATTAACTTAAATTTAAACAGCTTCATGCAGGAAATGACAGCTACATTGTACACCACAATTCTATTCTGAGTGTAACACTAAGACTAATATTAGGAACTAAGGACCTTTTTGGCAAGTGAATAAGTAAACAAATGGAAACAATACCACTCTTTTATGTCTTAAGGCCATCCACTGCTGCATAGGACATCTAGCCCTGGAAGAAACCCAAGGCTCTGAAATGTATCTAGAATGGGCCTGAAGGTTCTATTCTAATTTTAGAATCTAGTGGAATGCATACACTTCCCCCATTTATATGAATCAAGATCAGAACAGGCTGCCAGGCTGGATCACCCACAGATTACGTACAGTAACCTAAATCTCCCTCTCCAGCAGGACAAGTAGATGTCCATTTCTAGGCCTGCACCCAGGAACTTGCTACGCTAGCCTTGAGGAGATAAAGACAGAATCTCAGTTTACCCAGGTATAATAGTAAAAACAGTGAGTTGGGTTCTAAAGGATAAGAAATACCAGCAGCAGCTATGAAAGACCCCAAGATATCACACCACAGGAAAACTTAAAACAAAAATGTGCTTCTTGTTTGCGTCATAATCTACTGAATGTGGGGGCACACTCTATGAAGGCTCCCCTCTAAAGCCTGGCTCAGCAACACAAGCTTCTGTCACAGTAAGACTCCACCATCATCCATCAGCATTTACCTCCTCTCTCGCTATGGAGGAAGATGGAGAGAAGGGTACATTGAACCCTTACTTTGACCAACCTGGAAGTGACCTCCCACCATCCTGCTCACATTCCATTGGCCAGACCTACACTGGGGCGCCTTACCTCTGTGGATAACTGGGGTATGTGTGGTGTGCAAAAGCACCAGTGTGCTCCACTATCCTCTATCACGGTACTTGAGGCAACAGTTCAGTCAGTGAAAGTAACCAAAGGCAACAGTTTTCCTAAATGTTAGATATATACAGATGTCAGAGTCCCTTCCTGGTTCTCATCTCAGCCCAAGAAGTCTAAATTTATAATCCCCAAAAATATGTTATTGGAATTCAACCAAGTTAATTCCAATCTATTGTGCCCAGTGCAACCCATGGCAAAAATAAAGATACCAAGACATATATATATACATATATATATATAATTATTGGGGAGCCAAGGGGCCCTGAGTCCAGCCACAAAGATGGCTTCCAGAACAAAGAGAGCAACCCAGGGCCACACCTAGATTTTATTCAGCTGAGAAAGGGGAGGGGCTTGAGGAAGAGAATCATGGGAAGTAGGTGAGCACTGTGAGCAGGGGCTAGGTAGGTGGCCTTCATGTACCTCCGCCATATTCATAGGGGTTATGCAGAAAAAGTAATTTGCATTATGCTATTGAAATGATATCTAATGTTTCGGGCGCCTGGTGCTTCAGCTCTGATGTGCAGTCTTTTAAGCCCCAGGAAGTCACAGATAGCCTCTATCTCGAGGCTCGATCCCCACTGACAGTGTGGCACATTGGCTCTCCATCCCGTCTCCACCCGGCTCATGTTGGAGAGCAGCAGGTATGCATTATCAGGGGAAAACTCATGCTGTCTTCAAAAATTACCACCAGCATGTCGGCTGGACCAACACACACTGCTTAAAGCCAATTGAAAAGATGATGAGAAGTCCTAGCCAGCTGTGTACACATCAATACAAGGAAATAGGCTCAGGCTCAGTCCAAATGGAGACAATTGCTCTTCTTTCAAGGAGAGCTGCTCTGATGGCCCTCCACAACAGAGAAGTTGGTTTGTAACAGCAGCTGTAATGAATGAAAAATACTCATCTTCACACAATGGCTAATGCCCAGCCTGCTGAGATACTCACATCCCAGAAAGCTATCTGGAGACTAGCAATAGGAGCACCAAGTTCACACCTCAGTTCCCAAGTTCACCGTGAGGACTGTAATTTCCTACACATTTTTCATAGATCTCTTTTAGTATATAGCCATTTGAGGGGGACAGCATTCTACAACCAAGAGATGGGATGTAACGTTAGCTTTGTTGGTTGTATCTGGAGAATAACACCATACATTCATCTGATATTCAACTGTATAGCAGCTGAGAAATATCTGGAGACTCTGTTACACCTGAGTCCCCTTGCTGTTGTATTTCTGAACACAGGACGTGGGCTGGCACCTGGTCTGTGTCACCACTTTTCAGTTTCCAGAGAAAACCCTTACTGAATGCAGTGCGGCACGCAGACATTACAGCATCTGCGGCAATGACACAGCGATGGATCACTCCTCAATCCAAACAGAGCTTTCCACCGGAATATCAGATCTGCACTTTGTTTTCATGGCTCTGATTTCACCATGAGTAAAGGGCACAGTGAGGTCTTTGTCTCTAAGGCTGACTTCATGCAGTCGTAGTGCCTGGCATGGGCGTGCCTGCCAAGGAAGTGAGACACGGACCAGATGCTATCTCACTTCCAATAAATCAGGTGTGGAACCCAGGGGCAGCTGCTACCACAGCTCGCCACGCAGTCTTGCTGTGGCTGGACCTCAGCCACCTGACAGCTGGACGTGTGTAGCAGTGGACTATGAAAGTCATTTTCTGCAATCTTAAGTTATAGGAAACTATTGAGTTTTTAGAGATCTGGGTGTTTAAAAATCCACCAGGTGCACAGCGTCGTTTAAGCACATCCATGAGTCTCTAAGGGGTTTTCCTCTTCTGCAATGCATGTCGGCCAACCATTGGGAGTGAGGCTTCCCAAGGTGCTGGCCCCGTGCTCCAAAGTCAGCAGGCCTTCTGCAGTACCTAGTTACCCATCTGCCAATGTATTTATTTCTAGGTGTAAATGTTATCCAAATAAATGACAGAGACCTCCACCTAGTGGAGTGTCATACCTGGACATAAAAATCACATTGACAGTGTCGCATTTGTAAGTTATATTTCATGACACAAGAAAACATTCAAGTTCCTTGAATAAACAGAGCACTTACTGGATATTTGGTAGGATCCAAATATTTTAGCAAGCTTCCTGTGTCAAGCAAATGTCCTAGACCTCTTATTCCTTTAAAAGGTCTCTTTTCTTTAAGAAAAATAATGGGGAAACAAAATTCTGACTCACACCCTTCCAGAGGCTCAGTGGAAACAGAGCACGCCCAGGTGCCTCCAGCCCTGCTGCAGGCCACCCTGCCCTGGCAGCCAGTCCTAAGTCCACACCCCTCCATTTCCTATTTTTTCTCCATGGACACCAGAAGCTGGCATGGGCTAGACCTCCTCACATTGCCTGGCTGTCCTGCTCCTTTCTGATCCTCAGCACCACCGCGACAGTGGTGCTTTAGCTAAGAGCAGTTTAAGGAAATCACAGCACAATAGGAGGAGACCAAAAGAAAAACTCTAGCTCTGTCTTTTGCCAAAATTCAAAGGAAGCATGCTCAGATGTGAAAGCCTGATCGGAAGTCCTCTTATAAGAATGATCCCATTAATAGCTGTATTTATTTATTTATTTATTTATTTATTTATTTATTTATTTATTTATCTATCTATTTGTGTTATGACCAGCTTAGCCTGCCCTGGGTGTAGGGCTGGCACAGCATGCCTTGCTGGGGATCAAACCATGGTCCCTGTGGTTGCCTAAGCTTGTGTAAGCAGGCACTGCTGAGCTATCTTGCTGGCCCAAGAATGATCCCAGTCTTAACCTGACTGCCCAGTCCTAACAGTTCTTCCTGCATTCAAACATCCTCTTTTCAAACTATGAAACTGCAATCTGGAAAATGTCTCCTCTTCCTCAACAGACTCATCCAGCTCGAAGATCCATCAACTGTCACCTACACAGCAATTCTGAGTCGTGGACCTCAGAGCTCTCAAACTGAAACACTGCACAGGAGAAGCAGACCACCAGTGTGTCAGCGAGGGGCACTTGTATGCACAGAGCACTGCTATCATAGCAGTCATCGTGGACATGTTTAGCAAGCCCTTCTTGACTTCTACCAAAATTTCTAGAATTAGTAGTATGCCACACATCCAAAAATGTTGACATCTTAAATTGAAAACTTAAATATTGACTATATGCTAAATAAAATTATTTTGCTCTCAAATCAGTTCTTAAACATCCTTATAATTTTTATTTACGCTATAGTTTATGGGCTATTTGTGGTACCTAGTTCTAACCCCAATATTGTCCCTTAAGAGATCACTATCAGTTTTATGTCTTTCTTATGTATATGTATAATAGAAATAAAACTGTTTACATTAGTAGTCTCTAGAAACCAGGTTTGTGATCAAATTTTATTTTTCCTTTAAACTCTTTTGTATTTTATTTTGTTTACAGTAGAATTGGATTATCTTTACAATCAAAAAAATGCAAACACATTGTCAAATGTTTATGCTATTGACCTATGGCCAGTGAATCACATAAAAGAGAAGACACATTCATACGTCACCCACCAGAACTACCAAGTGCACCATAATAGCACCACCGATCTTTCCAAGCCTACTTACCCATAGAGCTGCATACTGGAGAAACCCAAACTTTGTAAACCAATAATTGCTTTATTATTTTCCACTGTCATTAAGCCCCTGATGTTGCATTTTCTACCTTCCAGTAATGGAGACTGGAATTATCATGATAGCTAGAAACAACCAGAAAACAGGGGAGAATACAGGAACAATCACTCTCAGATATTGGACAACAGACTGTTTGGGACTAATTCCTGCAAGGAGGGAAACAGGCAAGGCAGCCCCAGTGGTTACTGGCTCTCTGCCTAGAGGCAGCACAGGCAGCAGGCAGGAGCCCAATCTGAGTTGAGACAGATTGAAGTTCAAGAAAGCTGGGTAGTGCTGGCGAGATAGCTCAGCAGACTAAGTGCCTGGTTTGGCAAGTGCAGGGTTTGATTCCAGGTCCCACATGCTGCACCCCCCCCAAACCTCTGGGGTGTGCTGAGCCAGCGACTGAGGCCATACATGATGGTGCACACCTGTAATCCCAGTGCCAGGGAGGCTGAAAACAGAAGGATCGCTATGAGTCCAACCTGAATAGTGTACCAAATAGATAAATTAAAAAAAGAAAGAAAGAAAGCAAAGATGGAAGGAAGGAAGGAAGGAAGGAAGGAAGGAAGGAAAAGGAAAGAAAGAAAGAAAGAAAGAAAGAAAGAAAGAAAGAAAGAAAGAAAGAAAGAAAGAAAGAAAGAAGCCGGGCGTGGTGGCACACGCCTGTAATCCCAGCACTCGGGAGGCTGAGGCAGGAGGATTGGTGTGAGTTCGAGACCAGCCTGGGCTACCAAAGTGAGCTCAAGGCCAGCCAGAACTGCATAGCAAGACCCTGTCTCAAAAAAAAAAAAAAAAAGCAAGCAAGCAAGAAAGAGAGAGAAAGCAAGCAAGCAGGTGGCTGAATTTTCAAGGCACAGAAGAAGAATTCCAAAGTTTCTAATTTTTTATTTTCTAGCATTGGACTGAATAGCAATGCATGGTGAGGTGAAATTCCACAAGATGAATCAATGAATAACTTCTACGACACCAATAATCAGTACAGATTTATACACTAAGAAGTTCATAGAGTTGGCTCATAGAGCCCCAGACACTGTTCAAACCTCATCCAGCAGAGTGGACAGCTTACTGAATACACAGGGCTTCTGGAAGACTCAAGCTTGATATGAGGGTGGCTCAGCTCCATAATATGTCACTCTACCTAGAAAACTAACTCACAAGAGATTGTACAGCGTACCAGGAAGAAAAAAAAAAAAAGTCAAGATTGTCTAAGTAAATACACCAAAATTCAACACTTACCAGTTTAAAAGTTTGAATAGGGGCTGGGGATACAGCTCAGCAGCATAAGTGCCTGCATGGCAAGCACGAGGTCCTGAGCTTGATCCCCAGTACCACAAAAATAAATATAGTAATCCCAGCTCTTGAGAGGCTGCAAACAGGAAGACCACGACAAGTCTGATCTAGTAGTGAAGCCCTGAACACCCTGGAGACCCTGCCCTAAAATACAACAAATAAATATTAAAAGTAAATATAAATAAATAAAATTGAGAATGTATACCATTTAATCTATCATACTTTACTGAATGAAAACTATGACTCATAGATAGGAAAAAACACTCAAAATAAAATAAAAACATGCCAGAAGTGATGGAATTAACAGAAAAGGGCACTGAATAGCATCCCTACATCCAATGATACAAAAAATATGGATATGATTAGATCTTTACACATGCAGTTTGACTCTTGCCCACGAACCATTTGCCTACACTGATATCTTCAAGATTTCCTCCTACAAAAGAAAGAAAGAAGAGCAAAAGAAAAGAAAAAAAGAAATATGTACAAGCAGCAAAAAAATATATGAAAAAATGTTCAGCATCACTGATCATTTCAGAGATGTAAGCTAAAACAACATGGAAATTCCATCTCACTGCAGAAAGAATACCTGTCTGCAAGACATCAACTAATAACAAATGCGGGGCGATGGGGAGAAAAGAACCATTCTCTATGGTTGCTAGGAACATAAACGGGTGCAGCCAATGTGAACGTCACTATGAGGATCCCTCGAAAGATGCAAACCAAGAGTTAAACTGGACCCAGCTGTCACCCTCCTACGAATCTTCCCCGAAGAGTTAAAAGCCTCACATCACAGGGATACCTGCATATTCACTGCTTATAGCAGCACAACTCATAATCACTAAGCTGTGGAGACAAACTCCACCACCCTAGGAATCATGTGCTGGTACAAATTCCTACGAATAGGATCGTAATGTGTCTCTAAAATGTATCATTACACTTAATGAAAAAATAAGGATATGATTAGAGAAGAACATTAAAAGAGCAAAGTACGTGTAAGATAAAAATGCTAGACCGGAAATAAAAATTTTACTAGATGAAATTCATAGTATGTCAGGCACTATCGAAGAAAATGCCAATGAACATCATGATGTAGTGATCAAAACTATTCAAAATTAAAAAAAAAAAAAAAAACAGAGAATCTGACCTCTGGATTTCCAGCTGGAAATATAAGAGAAGTGAGGGAAAATACTAAATATGAAAAAGGTTCAAAGTTGATAAAAGTTATTATACCTACCAGGTTGTAAGAGTTAAAGAAAATCAGAAGTCATGTGATCACCAAATTGCTATAAATTCATGCCAGAGTATACCTTAAAAGCATCCAAGGGCCCGGCGGGATGGCTCAGTGGTCTAAAAC
>PVJA010005953.1:16806-64651 GCA_004027025.1 Myocastor coypus
AAAAAAAAAAAAAAAAAAAGTGTCCAGCAGCAAGAGCACCTTCTGTACAGAACAAATACATGAATCACACCTGATCTCTCCCCTGAAAACCACACAAACATAATGACATCTTTAAAGTATTAAGTAGAAAAGCCAAGAATCATGTCAAAGTTAAGTTAAACCACCTGGGCCCTCAGGGAGCCAGGCCCAAGGGGTGTGATCTGGGTCACTGTGGGTGTGGGCTGGGCTGGGCTGGGCCACCGCAGAGCTCCCTCCCCACCCACATCCCACCCCTCCCCACCCCCACCGCACCCCACCCCACCCCCCACTCCATCCTGAGTCAGAAACGCATTTTTTGTTGTTGTTG
The DNA here is from genome assembly GCA_004027025.1 of Myocastor coypus. NCBI lineage: Eukaryota > Metazoa > Chordata > Mammalia > Rodentia > Myocastoridae > Myocastor > Myocastor coypus. The sequence continues at coordinate 17,153 of PVJA010005953.1, forward strand.
CTTTTGTTTTTTGTTTTTGACAGACCGGGGTTTGAACTCACAACCTTGCACTTGCCAGGCAGGCACTTGTGCCATGAAGCTATCTCCCTGGCCCCCAGAAACACATTTGTGTTAGTCATTGCTGCAAGGAGTTCAACATGAAGGTAAAGGACATCGAAGGAGGCACTCCTCTGCCGGCAAAGCTTTCTGTCAAACCTGACAGAACACTTGAAATTAAGACTGGATAGCTTGCTATTACTTCTTGCTTGAAAGTCTGGGGGACCAATAGAGGCAGGGGGAGGAGCTGGGACAGGGGTGGGGGTAGAACCCAATTACCTGGTACATAAACCTGAGATCATGCACATCAACCCCAGATGGCCCTCCCCTCTTTGTCCGCTCCTTCTTCAGGCTGCCCATTCCCTGGACACTCTGGCATGAAGGACCTCCCTGAAGAAGGGCTGGCGGGTTTCCGAGGGTGCAAGCTGCAATCCTGGCTGCTCGGGAAAAGGCAGATTGAGCCATCCAGGCAGAAGCTGACCTGCAGTGACCCTTGGTCCCCGGCACTGCAAGAATTTTTAGGAAGTGGCTGGGAAAGGGGCCAGTTGGGAAGATTTTTCAGAAAAGAAAAAGAAAGATAGGTCAAACCCGCCTGATTATTATTTATTATTATTATTTTCTTGACTTGAAATTCTGTATTCTTAGAGATAAGGCTTTGTCAAGGGGTCAAGCCTGAGTAAACAACCTTTGTTCTCCAATAATTTAAGTATAAGCAAAAAAGAAAAGAATACAAGAACCTTGTCCACTTTGAATCTGCTATCCAAAGAAAATAAATTTCTAATATAAAGGCAAAATCACTAGAGAATATCTTTCCAGCTGACCTGAATGTCAGATGTCTGATAAGAAAAGTGACGCCAAAGGAAATTACAGAAACTTGGAGAAGCGAAGAGCAGCAGAAGTGGTGAAATTGTGGGGAAATGTAAGAGATACTGGTGTCTGTACTGTAATTTTTTCAATAGTAACTCATTACTTGAAGCAAAGCAGTGGTAATGTATTATGTAGTAAAATGTAAGCTTAAAAACATATGACAGTGATTTCACAATGACAGGAATAAATGGATGTATGCTATTATTGAGTCCATGAGTCATATAAAAGTTATTATTTGTAAATGTATTTAAATTATAAAATGTATGTTATAAACCCCAGAGTGATGAAAAAAAACAAAAGTACATTACTAATAGGCCAATAATGGAGAGAAATCAAATGCAAAACTAAATTCATTTTACCCACAAGGGGAAAAAAATAGCAAAGAACACACGGGACAATTAAAAAATAAAACAAAGAATAGGAGAGTAGATTTATTTCTATCCATGTTGATAAGCTGTTACATAGCACTGGTCCAAATACTCAAAAGACAGATAATATTAAATTGAATAAATAAGCAAGAATTAATGATACACTATGTACCAGAACTTCACTTTAAATAGGAAGACAGAAATATAAAAAATAAAGGATGAAAGATAGTAAAGCATATAAATACTATACATAAGAAAACTAAATGGCCATATTAATGTAACAGAATCAGAATTCATAAGCAGATATTTTTGAATGCATGAAGACAAACACTTCATAATGATGAAGAGATAAATATATCCGTCAGACATAGCCTTTTAAAATGTATTTCTGCTGTACAGTACTGGTAGTGTTTAGCCACAGCTCACACAGGGTGAAAAGCCCGGATGTAAAGCGTTTTCTCCTTCCTGTTGTGTGGATACTGTTCCTTGGCCAATTTTACACCGCAATGTCCAATCTCAAAACACTGAGTTGGAAACAGAAGACCAGAGCAAATTTCTGGGAGTGAGAAATAGCTGTCTCTAGCCACCATTCTACGGATCTAATAGAAGTTTGAAAACATGGTAGCGGAAAGGGGCAGGATCAAAACAATGTTAGCCAGAGAACATGATTCATTCAGTCATAATTAGGGTGGCCACTACTCTTTCAGTATGAAACAAGTAGGAAAATATCAGTAATGATTCACAACACACTCCACTGTCAGCCAATTCCACCAAGTGATACTAATGGAACATTCTACTCAAAAAAATAGACTATACATTCCATTCAAATGCACAGAAACATTCACCAAAATCATCATAAAAGAAGCCTTGATATATTTAAAATTACTAAAACCAAACAAAGCATTGCTGCAATTAAGATACAGCTAAATCAGAGATAAAGATATTTTTAAAATTTCCCAGATGTTTTGCAATTAAACATTTGCATCTAGATAAACCATGACTCAAAGAGATTCTATAATGAATTACAAAATATTGTGAATTTAATTAAAATGAAAGGCTATCATATCCAAACTTATGAGCTGTAACCAGAAGCTATAGTTATATGAAATTTTATATTAATTACTTACAATAGAAAATAGGACAGGGCCTGGCAGGATGGCTCAGTGGTCTAAAGCCCCTGCTTGAGAAAGCTTGGGTGGCTTCAGGGACCGAGGTTCGATCCCCGGCACCACATGCTGTGCCAGCCCTGCCCTCGGGGTGGGCTGAGCCGGCCATAAAAAAAAAAAAAAAATGACTGAATAAACAAACAAAGGTTGTGAAAATAGGACAGTTCTAGCAATAAATTTTATTGATATCAATATTTTTCTTTTTTTTAAATTTTTTTGCTTGTTTCAGAACTTTTGTTTATTTATTTATTTTTATGGCCAGCTCAGCCTGCCCTGAGGGCAGGGCTGGCGCAGCATGTGGTGCCAGGGATTGAACCGCGGTCCCTGCAGCCACCTAAGCTTTCCTAAGCAGGCACTTTAGACCACTGAGCCATCCTGCCGGGCCCCTGATATCAATATTTTTTCTATGTGAAGAAAATAAAACAAAAAAAGTAAATCAAGTCCAAAGTCAGCATTAACAAAAAAATAACAAAGGCAAGACTTCAATCCCCAGTTCCCCCCCCCAAAAAAGAATAAATAAAACAATAAAAGCAAGACTGAATCATTTTTAAAAATAGAAAATGAGGTAAAAGAATGAAGAAAATTAATCAAATCAAAAAATGTACGACTTGGCACCCCACCCCAGAGCCTGCCACCGAGATTGGGTGTGGCCCTGCACACCTGTAATCCCAGCACTAAGGAGGCTGAAAACAGGAGGATCACTGCAAGTCCCAGCTGCATCGTGAGACCTTATCCCAAATACATACATACGTACATACATGTCTGATTTAAGAAGTCAAAAGGGAAAATCAAATCAATAAATGTGTAGCTAGACTGAGCAGCAAAAAGAAAGCATATGCAAATTATAGTGTTGTAGAAAGAACATCACAAGTGCTACAGATGTTTTTAAGTAAACATTATGCAAATTAATATCACAGTGCAGATGAAGAAGGCCAATGATTTGGAGAATATTAATTAACAAAGGAAATATAATAACTAGATATCCATATCCCAATTTTTAAAATGAGTTTATGGTTTAGAATCCTTCAATAATGAAAATCCTAGAGCTAAATTGCTTCAATTAAGAATTATAAAGCTGGGGAAGGCTGGGGAAGGCTGGGCGTGGTGGCACACCCCTATAATCCCAGCACTTGGGAGGCTGAAACAGGAGGATCAATCTGAGTTTGAGACCAGCTTGGGCTAAAAAAGTGAGCTCAAGGCCAGCCTGAACTGCATAAGGAGACCCTGTCTCAAAAAGACAAACAAACAAATAAATAAATAAAATTACCCAATGTATATTTTTTAACCAGGACTTCCAGCTTGCTATGCAAATGATCTACTGCTGAGCTAAGTTACCAACCCCATGACCCATGGTCTAATTTTTAAACAAATGTCTTAGTTACTTTTTACTCAATGCTGGGACATATACCCAACACTCAAAATGAAGGAAAGAAAAGGTTTTTTTAGCTCACAGTTACTGGAGGTTTCAGTCCATATTTGGCAGGCTCCAAGGCTGAGTGGCACATGGCAGACAGCAGCAGTTCATGGTGGTGGAACAGCAACAATATGGTGACAGGGGCAACGGAACAACCAGGGGAGCAGAGAGCAACAGCTTCCAATCAGGGCAGCAGAGCAACAACTTCAGTCTGTCTCTCTGTCACTCTTTATATTCCAATCAGGATATTCCAATCAGGCTCTCTGCCTTAGGATATCCACCCTAGACCACACCCACGGTCCCAGCTGTACTCAGACCATTAATCCCATCAGCATTAAAACACATAATCCCAGGGATCATGGATCAAGTCTCAAACTCTAGATCAGTACTAAATCACATAATCCCAGTGACTCAGAAGTCAAGTCTCAGTCTATAGAGGTCCCTGCCCCGTGACTGCATGAGGCTTTAGGGGGACAACTAGACATAAACCATAACAATAAACAAAGGATTTGAATAGGTATTTCAACACACACACACTGGCCTCTATCACATTTTCATTAGTCTCAAAAGTGCAAGCCCATTAGCTATCAGAGAAGTGAAAATCAAAATTAAGACAAGATCCCACATCTCAGACACATAAATAGCTAAAATTAAACAGAGTTGGGCCAGCCAAATAGCTCAGTGGATTGAAGTGCCTGAAAGTAGGCTCAGGGGCTGGGGGTTCCATCCCTGGGCCCTGCTGTGCCAACCCCACCACCATGGTGTGCTAAGATAGCAATTGAGACTGGGCTTGGTGGCATGCACCTGTAATCCCAGCTCTTAGGAGGCTATAAACAGGTGGATCACTACAAGTCCAATCTAGTAGTGAGATCCCGAACACCTTGTCCCTGTAGACCCTTCCCTAAAACACAAAATACTTAATTAATTAATTAAAAAGAGTGACAATAGCGAGTGTTGACAAGGACAGGGAATGCCTGCAACTCTGGTGTGCTGCCAGAGGAAATACAAAGTGGAACAGTTACTTGGAGAATTGGATGATTTAAAAAAAAAAAAAAAACCTTATTCATTTATGTTAGGGCCAGTTCAGCCTGCCCTGGGGGCGAGGCTGGTGCAGCAGTTGCCTAAGTTTGCCTAAGCAGGTGCTTTAGACCACTGAGCCATCTTACTGGCCCCGGGGACAATGGGTGTGAGGTGTTAATTTGCTCATAAAATTGAATTACGATGCACTTATTCGTTTGAGTATTTATGTGTATGTGGGGGGTGGGTGTGGGTGTGGGTATGGAGGTGCAGGTGTGGGTGTGTGGGTATATGTGTGTGCTGGTTGGCTTAGCCCACCCAGGGGACGGGACTGGCACAGCATGTTGTGCCAGGGATTGAACCACAGTCCCTGGTCTCACCTAAACAGGCACTTTAGACCACTGAGCTATCTCACAGGCCCTAATGCACCTGTTTGAACAGATTAAGAAACACTGCCAGATTAGTGGAGCACCGTTCTGGGTGTGTCTGTGAATAACTGACATGTAGGTCAGCCAACTGAAGGGAGAAGACCTATCCTACTTGTGGTGGAACTGGCCAATAGGCTTCTATCCTGGGTGGAACAAAAGGAAAAGAAGTCAAAAGTCCCTCCCTCTTGAAGAGCTCCAGTCTTCCCCATCAGGTGCCTCTGCTGTGGCCACATTTGGACGCTGCTTTCAAGGGATAAGGTTTCCTCCATCTTGTAGCAGACTCCGATGATTCACTTTCCAGTGAGTTCCACACTTCAACAGTGGGCTGGTGCTGCATCCTTAACCCCTCCTGCTCTGCGGCTTCCAGCCTCAGGCTGAGCAGCCTCCTGAGTCTCTGCTCCTCCTCAGAATGCAGGCAACCTCTGCAGGTGTTCTGCCTCTGGCCCATAAGCTCACCCAATAAACCCCTTTACATAATTATATGCATATTTTATTGATTATTTTCCACTAGAAAGCTAACTTGTACAAAAGTCAAATTGTTTTCCAGTTGGTAAAAGTGATACTTGTGTGTTACAAAAATGGTACCTCTCTGATTATCCATCTTTCTCCATGTTTTAGAAATACTCTTCCCTGTGGAGAAGCTTCTATAGGTCAGCTGGGGCTAACTACTGACGTGCGACCTCCCACTCCTCTGCTAGGAGCAACATGGTGATTATGGGCCCATTAGATCAAGGAGGAGCGTGAGACTTCAACGAGGCCAGTCACTCTCCAAGTTGCGGTTCGATACACACACATTGAAAGAATTAAGAAAACTGGCTCTGGAATAAAGAACTGTAGAATGGTAGCACCGGAAATCTTCTAGAGCCATCTTCTCTAGTCTCACAAAAAAGCCCATCTCAACAGGGGACCTGATATTAATGCACTAAGTGCAGCAGAGATGTACCAGGTGTCCTCTAAGCCCAGCCCTCTGAGAGACTGAGGAGGAAGCTCACAAATTCAAGTCCATTCCACACAACTTAACAAGACCCCTGTCTTAAAATTTAAAAGTTAAAAAAGGCGTAGGTCAATATGAAGGCTTTGGATTCAATCCTTAGTACAAGAACAACAACAACAACAAAAAAAAGGAGGAACTATAATGAAAACAAGAGGCAAGTTAAATCCATCACCCTGTCATTAGAGGCCTTGAGTCTACATTGTGTGGTATTCTTGTAAGTTTTGGTTTCTTTTTTTTTTTTTTTTTTTTGTCTTTTTGAGACAGGGTCTCGCTCTGCAGTTCAGGCTGGCCTTGAGCTCACTTTTGTAGTCTAGGCTGGTCTCGAACTCGCACCAATCCTCCTGCCTCAGCCTCCCGAGTGCTGGGATTACAGGTGTGAGCCACCACGCCCGGCCAAGTTTTGGTTTCTTAACCAATAAATTCTCATGCTTGCCCAAGTTGATTGGATTTAGGTTTCTGACACATAACAGAATATTGACCATATTATAGAAAACTATAAAAAAAAAAAAAAAAAGCCAAATAGTGTTACTTTCATCACAAAGAGACAACTCCTTTCATGCTGTGTTTGGGTCTTGAACGTCCTCCAGTGTCTCAGGAGTTGTAGCCTTGGTTTCCAGCCTCATGGAACCTCTGAGAGCAGTGGGACTTGTTGAAGAGCAGCTCCTGAAGAGGCCTCTGGGATCCCAACCCTCCTCTGCGTGTGTCCTTCCCAGTTGCCTCGGTGAGCAGCTTCCCACACCACAGACACCCATCATGCTGCTCTGCACCCACAGAGCCCAAAGCAACAGGACCTGAGCTGTGGAGTCATACCACCCAGACTCTGAGCCAGACTGGCAGGGTGGGAGACCTGGCTAACGCGGTCAGTGTCTATGTGTATTTTATACATAGTTGCATACCACAATTCAGTATCCTTTTTCTTGACATAATTTATATAACCAGCCTTGAATAATGAAGAATTCTTAAAAAGTGTCATTGTTCATAGATGTTCAATATTTTATTATGAAAATCATGATACTCTTATAACTTTAGCATTTTCCATCACTAAATATTTATATATTGTTTCAAAGTTTCCCTATGAGAATGATACTATGATAAATATTTCTATACTTGAGATTTCTCCCCTACATTAAGAATTATTTCCTTTACATATTATCTTGCTATAATTAGTAGGCAAACTATGTAAACATTATTAAGATCTATAATAAAATTTGACAAATGCATTTCTTTTTTTTTTTTTTTTTTTTGTCTTTTTGAGACAGGGTCTCACTATGCAGTTCAAACTGGCCTTCAGCTCACTTTTGTAGTCCAGGCTGGTCTCAAACTTGCACCAATCCTCCTGCCTCAGCCTCCTGAGTGCTGGGATTACAGGCGTGCACCACCACGCCCGGCTTACAAATGCATTTCTAAAGAGCTGTCCAATTAATATGGTCAATAAATATTTATAGGGAATCCAAATTTATGTCTCACATACACACTCAATACTACTTTCAAAGTCTTTGATTAAATACATGGCTTAAAATGAAATGATTGAGCATGGTGGTACACTCCTATAACCGCAGCCCTTGGGAGGCTGAGGCAGGAGGATCAGTGTGAGTTCGAGACCAGCTTGGGCTACAAAAGTGAGCTCAAAGCCAGACTGAACTGCATGGCAAGACCCTGTCTCAAAAGGACAAAAAAATAAAATAAAGTAGAAAGAAAGAAAATGAAATGATTCTTCATTATTTTAATGTTTTTTTAATTTTTATTTTATTTTTTTTCTTGTTTTAGAACTTTTGTTTGTTTATGTATTTTTATGGCCGTCTCAGCCTGCCCTCAGGGCAGGGCTGGCGCAGCATGTGGTGCCAGGGATCGAACTAAGGTCCCTGCAGCCACCTGCAAGCGCTTTAGACCACTGAGCCATCCTGCTGGGCCCCTTAATGTTTATTTTTGATAGAAAATGTATTTGAATAAATTTATAATTCTTCTCTTTTTTCCTCCTCTTATAATTTACATTTTCATACCCTTGCCCATGTATTTCTTGGAGAGCATGCATTTTTTTTATCCGTTTGTGTGACCACTTCATGTGTTCAGAGCAAGAACGCATTATCACATTGATTGCCAATAACTTCATATTTGATGATGACCTTGTAATTTTAGTCATTTCTAGAAGCACTAAGTTGCATCCATTTATCTCCCATTGTTTTTCTCTTTTATTTAAACTGAGTTCTCCTTCCACTACAGAAATTTGGTAGACATGTCTATGCCCTGTTAGAATGAGTTATGATAACTTTTTCCTTTGCTTTTATTTGTTTTGTTTTGTTTTTTTGTTTTTGTCTTTTTGAGACAGGATCTTGCTACGTAGTTCAGGCTGGCCTTGAGCTCACTTTTGTAACCCAGGCTGGTCTCAAACTCGCAGCAATCCTCCTGCCTCAGCCTCCCGAGTGCTGGGATTACAGGCATGCGCCACCACGCCCGGCAGTTCTTTTGCTTTTAGTTGACTGAGGTATTTGCAATCTTTTGCAAGTGCATCTATAGAAAAAAACCAAGAATGTTCCTTTCCTCCTATGTAACTAAAAAGCATAAGACTCTTATACCATACAGTAAACTTTCACACATTTTAAGCTCTAGCTCTCAACAATCTTATCATTCGTTAGCCTGCTAGGAATACTCTTAACTGCTATGATTTATAATGTGTCTTTATATCTACTATGGATAATTCCCTATCCTACCCTTAAATTACATTTTAAAAATAACACTCATATTTCATCTCACATGATTGTGTTTGTAGGTGATTATTATCACAAAAGACAAAAAGAATAATACCAACTGCAGAACAAGAAGAAAGATACAACTGCAGGTTATAAACTTCAATGATTGAGCAAGGAAACAAAAGATTCCCAACAGAACAAAGCACAGTCCTAGCCCCACTACAGACCGACACTCACACTCACTATACGAAAAAGAGGGGCAAGCAATTCCTCAGAGTCTCCTGATAGTCCCCAGCTTAGAGATAAACAAACTCAGCAAGTAAGCAAGCAGCTCATGGGAAAGCCAGGAAGAATTTATCCGTGTCTATAATCCAGTCTACCTCAAGATTTCAGGGCAAAATCCAATCATTTCCACAAAGCTCCTGAGAATTTGGGAATATTCATTATAGGAACAGGATATAGTGTGGCCAACAAGAGGGCTTAATTCCTGGTGTCATATATTTAACATTATTTTAAAAGAGAGCAAAGCCCAGATTACCCAGCAGAGTCTGCTGCAGGGTCTCTACCCCAGAAAAGTGAATGGAAAGTGAGACTTGATTTCTTTTCCTGTAGCTCCGAGGTACCAGGGAAGAAAGTCATGAATATGTTATCCTGACGGTGTCCGAGCAAGTGCTCCACGCAAGCACGCTGGAACCATCCAGGCACACCACGCAAGGACAGACCGAGAAGCTCAGGGAATCCAGTCCCAAGAATCCAGTCCGGGAGAAAAAAAAAAAAAATGCAAAACAAAAAACAACTCCCTGTAGCTGCCTGCCCCATGAATCCGTGATGAGGACGTGAGATAGAATAAGAGGAAACTCTAAGGATGGAGGATAAAACAAGAGAACATTCAGAGCATTGTTCTGAGGCAGGAGGTGTTTGTTTTAGGCTGGCCTCCAATGCACAGTGACCCTCCCGCTCAGCCTCCGAAGTACAGAAATGGCAGACATGCGCCGCCATGCCCGGCTGAGAACACTGCGAAATAAAAATGGTGAAAGTCGGCTCCCTTGTTTTCTATCAGGTTTGAGGGGGACACACTTAGCGCTCTACGGCTATCACATGACACGTTGCTTAAAATTCATTATTCTTTATCACATTAAGGAGATATCATTCCATTTTTAATTCATAAGACAAACAATACAGAATTGCTGAACACCGACTCAACCTGTTTCAGCTGGTACAAACAAGGCCTCTGCAGGATCTTTTCTTTTCCCCTTACACCACACTACAAAGCACCTCTCGGTGCCAGCCTCAGATCTTGTCCACGTGAGTGATGGGTGAGACGTTGCATCACATTTCCTTTTAATAACCAGACTTTCTGTCATATAGCAAATTCAAGGACTCATTTTACGAAGGCCAGGGCTTCCACTGCTGGTGTTACAGGGTTGCAAACAGTAAAGGAGCAAGCTCTGTAAACACCTGGGTCCTCTGCAGTCTTGAAAACAGTAGGGGGAAAGAGCTGGTGGAGCTGGGGCTCATCTTTTTTCCAACGCTTTGAGCTCTGGAGTCAGGCAGCTCCGCGTAGGAATCCTTGTGCTGCAACGCACTAGCTGTGGCTTTAAGCCAGTTAATTAGCTCCTCTAAACTGCAACTCTCTCATCTAACTGGATCAATGATAACTAGTTTATAGGCTGTTGTAAAGATTAAATAAAACAATATATTTCAACCAGGTGCCTCAAAATGGTAATTTAGCGCAATAAAAAATGGTAATTTATATTATTGCTTTCTTAAAAAATTATGATGCCTTAGCCAGGTATGGTGGCGCATGCCTGTAATCTCAGCACTTGGGAGGCTGAGCCAGGGGGATTGGTATGAGTTTGAGACCAGCCTGGGCTACAAAAAGAGCTCAAGGCCAGCCTGAGCTGCATAGCGAGACTCTGTCTCAAAAATAAAATAAAATAAAAATTATATTGCCTTTAGTACACAGTGGTCACACATAAATACTTACTAAATGAAAGAATGATCTCTCTCAAGAATTCAAAGATGACATAAAGTCTCTGCCCACAAGAAGTTTCTAAACTAGGAGATTTGTTGCTAATAAAACAAACATAAACAAAGCGACAGTTCTAGATTGAATCCCCTGGAGCTCAACGGCTTTTACTCTACTACCCTATTACCAAATATTCTCCCTAACTACACCTCGGCTTGATCACTGGGCATGGTCACAGAATAATTCTTGGCCTTATGTATTTTTTGGACAGAACTAAAGGAAGTCAGCCCCAGCTAGCTTAAGTTAAAAGGAGAAATTGTGTAAAAATCCGGGAACTGGAATCTCCTGGGACCCATGGTAATAATGTAGCTAAATTTCAAGAAGAACTGAAACCAAAAAGTAGAAAGTGGCCAAGAAACTAGCTGGTGCCTCCTTTCTTCCCCTCCCTCTCCCCTTCTTTCCCTCCCCCTGCCTCCCTCCCTCCTTGCCCCTCTTCTGTCCTTCTCTCTCCCTCTCCCTCAGTGTCTTCTCTGTCTCATCTCTCCCACTCTCCCTCTCCCAATTCTCTTTCTTCCAAAGCTTTTTTTTTTTTTTCTTTCCCTGCAGCTTGGCTTCTCTCCTTCAAGGTTGGTGGGCAGAAGGTAGCAAAATATGTGAATCTGTACATTTTGCAACCATCCTAATTCACATTCCTGGAGGAGTTGGTTGTCCCAGAGTCTTAGTCTGTTTTGTGCTACTATAACAAAAGACCCCAAGACTGGGTAAATTATAAAGAACAGAAGTTTATTGATTCACAGTTGCGGAGGCTGGGAAACCTGAGAATGAGAGGCCAGCCTCTGGGGACAACCTTCTTGCTGTGCTGTCCCATCAGGAAAGGACAGAGAGACAGCCACAACAGGGAGCCCATTCTGAGCATTAATCCGTTCGTGAGCATGGGCCCTTCACAACTACATCAGCTGTTAGATGTCCTACCTCTTAATATTGTTCAAATGGCAACAATTTGATCTTGAGTTTTATAGAAGTTGAACATTCAAACCACAGCACTCAGTTTAACCACTTATTTATTTATTTATTTATTTATTTATTTATTTATTTACTGGATATAGGGTCTCACTATGCAGTTCAGACTCATAGTGAACCTCCCCAGTGCTGGAATTATAGGACTGTGAGACCAGGCCCGGTTTTGCTGGCCAGCACAGTGTGCCCTGGGCTCCACAGCTGGCACAGCATGTGGTACCAAGGACCAAACCCAGGTCCTTCTGCTTGCCAGGCAGGCATTTAGACCACCAAGCTACCTCCCAGCCCAACACTCAGTTTAGTTGAAGCCCTTATCTGGCCCACTCAGTGATCTCCAGGGCAAAGGAATCAGGTTAGATGAGGCTGCTGAGGGCGAGGGCGGGGGAATGGCCCACCACCCAGGAGAAGTGACAGAACATTCAGCAGGTGTCCACGCTACACCCAGTGTCAGACCCTTAACTTGGTCGGATCCCTGACTTGGACAACAGCCGAACTACAGATTAAACCTTAATTGTGGCCCAGAAATTCCATTTGTGTTAATATCAAGGAATACACAGAACCCAAAGCAGCTTTCTGGAGTATTTTTATCTTCTGTATTTTATGGCTTAACCTAAGGACAGGCCAAAACTTTGCAGTTCTATGATAAGCACTGGCAGGAAAAATTACCTCTCGCTCACTAGAATGCCAGAAAAGGAAATCCTGTGTGATAGGGGCTATGTCCCATGCCCGGTCTCACCCTGGGCCCTCTTTCTATCTGCTGTCTCCCAGCCCTGTCTGGAGGTGAGGCCCAGCCACCGACCTGCGTTCCCAAGACAGCAGCATCTACACAGACATCTAAAATCCTCAGTGAGCGGGGCGTGGTGGCTCATGCCTGTAATCCCAGCACTCGGGAGGCTGAGGCAGGAGGATCGGTGCAAGTTCAAGACCAGCCTGGGCTACAAAAGTGAGCTCAAGGCCAGCCTGAACTGCATAGCGAGACCCTGTCTCAAAAAGACAATAAATAAATAAATAAATAAATAAATAAAATCTTCAGGGAAAAAGCATCTCTCTCTGACCAGAGAAATTATGAGAGGGATCATGTGCTTCAGAGTGAAAAACAGTTTTTTTTTTTTTTAAATCTCTTCCCCCTACCCCTCTCAATTCTTTATCCCCAGAACAACTTCAGTCACCCAAACAAAATAATTCAGGAAGCCAAAAGCAACAACCTCTACATGCTACTGAGAAGACTCAGAAAAGGAAGATCCCCTGAGGAGCTGGAGAATACAGGGAACTGCTAGAGGAAGAGGGCTGGAAAAGGGACATCTTAATTTTGCATGAGAAGCCTGGCGTGGTGGCGCACGCCTGTAATCCCAGCACTTGGGAGGCTGAGGCAGGAGGATCAATGTGAGTTCGAGACCAGCCTGGGCTACAAAAGTGAGCTCAAGGCCCGTCTGAACTACATACTGAAACCCTGTCTCAAAAAGACAAAAAAAAAATATAAAAATTGCACGAGACCCTACATCAACCCCAGACTCAGTTCCCAGTAGGACGCCTGAGGAATGGGCGTGAAGTAGAGGAGCGGGCTCTGCAAGAACTAAGCTGGAGGTCCCAGACAAACTCTAGGTGGCCTCTGAGGTAAGCAGCCTGGCAAGGCCTCAAGAACTGAAGCAATATCAGAAACCCATGCATGGAGGATGAGACACGACGCAGCTTGTAGTCGGAACCTGAGCCAATTAATTGTCTACTAACACAAACAAAACAGCAACATTCACTAGAGGATTTTAAGAGACACAGAAACTTGCATCACCGTATTCAAAATATTCAGGATACAATCCAAAATTGCTCAGTGCATGAGCAACCAGGAAAACCTCACCAATATCCAGGAGAAAAGAAAAGCAAAAGATGCTCACAGTGATATGACCCCAGTTAGACCAACCAATGCCTGTTCTAACCATGAGGTAAAGAGGAATGTTCTAGAAATAAAAAGATCAAGGTGCTCAGCAGAGAAGGAGACATATAGAGAGACATAAATAAAAATTTTGAAACTGAAAGATTGAACATCTCAAATTAGCATTTACTGGATGAGCTCCACAGGAGAAGGGAGATGACAGAGAGAAGAGACTGTGAACCTGAGGATAGATTGCTATAAATTATATAATAAAGGGAACAGGAAGGGAAAGTTAACATCACCTCGGAAGCCTGCTGCTATGAATGTTCATGTTATTGAAATTCCAAAAGAAGAAGAGAAAGAAACCCACAGAAAAAAAATGTGTTTGAAAAAAATGGTGAGAGAAAACTTTTTTTTAAAATTTGCTGAAAGACATTAATGTACAAATTCAAGAAATTCAGTGCACCCCTACTCGGTAAGCTCAAAGAAAATACTCCAATATATTACTGTCAAAATGCTGTAGAAGCCAGGCGTGGTGGCGCACGCCTGTAATCCCAGCATTTGGGAGGCTGAGGCAGGAGGATTGCTGCGAGTTCGAGACCAGCCTGGGCTACAAAAGTGACCTCAAAGCCAGCCTGAACTGCACAGTGAGACCCTGTATCAAAAAGACAAAAAAAAAAGAAAAGAAAAAAAAATGCTGTAGAAAGAATCTTAGGCTAGATGCAAACCACACACCCATAATCCCAGAAGCCAAGCGTGGTGTCGCATGCCTATAATCTCAGCACTGGGGAGGCTGAGACAGAAAGATCACTATGAGTCTGGACTACACAGTGAGACCCTGTATCAAGTAAATAAATAAAATTTAATAATAATTCTCTTCTCTCTTTCCCTTTCTCCCTCCCTCTCTCCCCTCTCTCCCTTCCTCCCTCCCCCTTCCTCCCCCCTTCTTTTTCTCCCCCTCCCGCCCAGCACCCATCAACATTTTTTTCTATGACCTGGTGTTAATTTGTGTCTGTCACCCATTCTCCCAGTAGAAGTTCTTATTTTAGGGAAAAGATCTCTAAATACCCATTTTCAACCACACAACGTAACTGGTGTAAGTAAATCTATTCTGCACTCCAGGCTCTAATGATCCATCAGACTGAGCACATAGCCAGACTACAGCCAAGAGCAGGGACACATGAGCATGCCCTCACTGGGTTTCTTGGAAACCCAGGGCAGCTATGGTATTTCCTGCCCAGTCCAGTTGGGTTTTCTGACATTCAGGACACAGAGCCCTAAGTAATCTAAAGTTCATCCCTCTCTACACCTGATGCACCAATAAAAACAAAAGCCATGTGCTGTATGTCCTTTTATTTCTAATGTTGGACAGCATATTTCTTGCAGAAAAACAGTGATATAAAAGCACCTGAAAAGATAAAGAAAGCTTTATATGTAGAAATAATCACATAATGAATAAACAGGAATCACCCAGTATGGAAGACTATAAGCAAAAAAGAAAGCTTGCACTTCTATACTTATTTATTGTGTTATTGGGGGCTTGCAGGTTAGCTCAATTATTTAAGCACCCGCTTGGGCAAACCTAGCAGGTGCAGGGGACCACAGTTCAATCCCCAGCTCCACATGCCTTACCAAACTTGCCCGTAAGGCAACCAGAGCCAGAAGAAAAAAAATTCCTGCATTTATTGTGTTATTAATTTTGCTCTGCCTAAAATCTTTGAAGAACATCACTCATGCCATTATCTCCTAAGACGGTTTACCACCATCAACGACTTATAATTCTTAAAAAGAAGAATGAATTCGAGAGGCATCTTCTCTGAACTAGTGGAAAACATGGCTTCCAAATTCCTCCATAGGTTTTGTGGGTGATGATCAAATGACCTCTTTGAGGGAGAATGTTCTGGAAAGCACAATTGTCCCTAACTTCACTGGGAAACATTCAAGTTGTCCCTGTGGACAAAATGGGGTGTCCAGCACCAGGAAATTCCAAAAATGGATGGTTTTGTAGGTAAAAATTGGTTATGTGGAGAGACTGAAATTGAGTTAATTCCAGGTGGATACGGGGCTCAAATGATTGGGCTTTATGAGGCATTCATTAAGGACCTGCGGAAGATTCAGAGGTGAAGAGAGCATCCTCCTCATCACCAAGCTGCCCTTCCTCTGAGGGCAGATGATTCCACAGCCAGGACTCTTGGCAATGGCTGGAAGCAGAGGAGCACGGGAAGCCCAGAGGCCTCCCAAGGGCTTCATGCACTCATAAGTGGGCTTTGGGAAGGAGATGACTATGGGGTTTGCAGCTGATTTGCTGTAAGGAGTGGGGTCTGCTCAGAAGAGGTAGGTCCCCAGGGTGTGCTCTCAGAGGGCTCGTCTCCTGCCTAGCTCCTTCCTTCACACTCTGCTTCCTGTCTGCCATGCCAGGTGAGCAGTGCCTCCCCTGCCCTGCCCTGCCCTGCCCTTGCCGTGCCATCTTGCCTTCCCAGCCCACTGACTATGCAGTAAACCAGGAACCAAAATAAACCCCGCTTCCTTGAAGTTGTGGGTGTCAGGTATTGTGTCTTAGGGACAAGACATCAACTAAGACAGGCACACAGCATAGAAGCTCCCAGCCAGGAGACCTGAGGGACATGAAGGGTTTCAACACAGAGAAGTGCAAGCCAAATTCCATGCTGGAAGGAGAGTGTGAGGGGAGATACAGGAAAGAAACAATCACACAGGGCAGAGCCCACTGAGGAGTCCAGCTTGGTACTCATCACAGTACCACCCTCCCTGGGGGAGCTCTGCTGGGGAAAACTTTTAACTGGGGTGAAGGCACATTCAGAGGTCCTCAGGTGAGGTGGGGGACAGGCACCTCTTGAGACTCCAAAAATGCCATGTACCTCTCCAAAAAGGCATAGTTAGTGAAAAGAGTTCATGACTCTGGCTTTGATTTTTAGCTCTGCTGCTCAATAGCTCTGTGTGACCTGGAGCATTCTCTTACTGCCTCCAACCCCACTGTAAAACAGAGAGCAATATCTTTTCCAGGGGCCTCATAAGGTTGGCATGAATGGAGAGGTGATGGGAACAAAACAGCGTTGTTAATTACTTCCTGATAGTTGTTACCATGTCAGGCAGATGCAGCTCACTAAGACATCCTAGAGGGACCAGGTCTTCTTTAAGACTGGGAATGTAATACGTGATTTTTAGAAAAAGGCACTGGATAGATGGATGGAGGGAAGGAGAAAGGGAGGGAGGGAGGGAGGGAGGGAAGGATGATGGGTGGAGAATGGATGATGGGAGGATGATGGATGGATGGATGGATGGATGGATGGACGGATGGATGGATGATTGATAAATGGATGGATGGATGGATGGACGGATGGATAATAGATGCATGGATGGGTGGATGGATGGATGGATGGATGATAGATGGATGGATGGGTGGAGGATAGATGATGGGTGGATGAATGATAGATGGATGGATGGATGGATGACTAAACACATAGGCAACATTTAGAACTCTCAAACTAGATAGTAAAATTAATCTCTTGTCTATGCTGAAGGCTTGTTGACTGAAAGCTATAACTGATTTCTGTGCCGTGTGGTCTGATGCAGCTCTAAGTTAGGAGGACTCGATGATATCATGGTACAGAAGGAAGCCCATGAAGGTAGAGTCATTGACATTATCTGCATAGAGTCCACTATGGTCCCCATTCCCATACACCTGAAGCCAGACTTGGTCGCCCACACCCAAATGCAGGAGCACAGAGCCAGAGGCCTGGTCCACGTTCTTGTCCTGGTACTGGTCGTAGGTGAAGAGCTCAGCCTTGTCATTCCTGAAGAGACTAACCTTCATGTCCTTCAGGTAGACGGTGATGTGGTAGGAGAAGTAGTACAGCCCAGGAATGCTGCAGTGGAATTTGCCTGTCGTGCCATCATAGTGGTTCTGCTGGTTATAGAAGATCTTGGTAAAGCGAATGGGCAAATTGGGGACAGTGACACGGGTCTCCAGCCCCACACTGAATGCTGAGCGGTGCACATAGGCACTTTCTCCTCGTTCTCCTTTCCTGCCTGGAGTTCCTGGAAAACCTCGGGGTCCTTCAGCCCCAATCACTCCAGTTTCACCAGTGTCACCTTTAGGACCAATAAGACCTGGAGAACAAGAAGACTTCAGTGACCACATGGAATAGGACTGCCTCAGTTGTTTCCACAGAAGCCACTGTCTCTGGGACCTCCAAGCATAGCACACTTGACAGAGCAAGGGAGGAGAGACCCCACCTCCTCTCTGCGCACTTCCTACAGGCGAGAAGCTTCGCACAAATTCATTTCCAACCCATGAAAAGCCTTGCGCCCACTGCTAGACAGAAGGAAGGAAACAACGGGGGAGGGAATCTTAAGGGAATGTCGTAGGGGGACAAATAGGGCGGAAGTACGTTATGTGCGTGCGTGCGTACGTACGTGTGCGTGTGTGTGTGTACGTACGTGTGCGTGTGTGTGTGTGCATGTGTGTATGAATGCCACAATGAAACCCAGTATTTTGCAAAATTAACATACACAAATAAAAGTATCTTGAAAAGGGCTCTCGGCGAATGTATGAATGAACGCGTAAATGGCTGAACAATGTTCAGAATCCTCAAACTGGCTAAGGAAGTCAGTCTCTTAACTCTCCTGCAAGCTCACGTCCTGCTCTCTTCGACTCCACGGCTGTTTGGCCTGGAGAAGGCTCTGAGTGAGTGACCGGCCAGGGTTCTGAACATCGTTTGTCTATTTTCTCATTCATTTACTCCTTAATTCGTTTTTCAGGCGTCTCTCCACATTTCCCATAGCCCAGCAAGTTCCTAGACACTCACGTCCAATCTACCAGTCTCCATTATAAACCCTCAAGCCCGCCACCCCTTTGTGACCGGCTCACACCCACTTTTGCCCTCTGTGCCCTCTGTCCAATGTTGCTCTCTCCTCCGTTCTGCCCCCACATCCCTCAAGGCCTGGCTCAAATGCTGCCTCCCACATGACGCTGCATGGTAAGATCTGCGGGCAGCGCAAGCTCTGCGTCCCGTTTGGGCAGTTGGGTCTTTTTGTTTGGTTGTGTGGTTGGATTCGTCGTTGCTTTTGTGTTTTTTGCTTCCTATCTGGTTGGGACATTTATTCACATTCAGTTTGGCATACTTGGCATAGACGTTCCCGTAGTGACTACTGAAAGTTTGTTAGAATCAAGGGCCCCTTAAAGCTGGGGAGAACTCAGAGGGGTGCAGGGCCTGTGGCTGAATGCCACTGGGTGAAACGGCCTGAGGAGGAAGAACAGGAGTGTATACACATGTGGGACGTGGGGCAGGGAGGTGATGGGGGCCGTGAAAGAAGGCGCAGATGAGTGTACTTGGATAGGAGGCGCTACCTAATCTCTCCCCCTGGAATCCCAGGGCTAAGTCCATTCTCGTCCTCTTCCACGTTACATGGAAAAGATTTGCTGCCTCCCTGTGCCCGAGCCCCGCAGGAAGCCCCCACTACCCAGTTATGAGGAAGGGATGCCAGGCCTCGTTCTCACCTGCGTCTCCCTTCTCACCCTTCTCTCCAGGGGCGCCATCTCTGCCATCTCGGCCTGGGATCCCGTTGTGACCAGGATGCCCTGGGATGCCTGCCATCCACCTGGGGCAGGCCTCCTTGGGAGGCGGAAGCGGGGCTCCTGGCTCTGCTGTAGGGGTTTCCTCAGCATAGCTGGGCAGTACTAACAGCAGGAGAACGGCTCGCAGCACCATCATCCTGGGCCCTGGAAGGCAGCGAGCACGGTCAGCGCAGAGAGGCAGAGCCCTGCCGCAGCCCCGCCCCGGACCTGCGCCCCTGCGTCCATCTCAGCCTGGTCACCCCTGGGACGCTCCCCAGTGCTCACCTCTTGCAGGAAGACCTTGCTGACTGTTCAGCCTACCTCCATCTCCTTCTGCCTTGCTCTGGGCCTTTCCTGGGCACAACTGTGACCTCTGCGGTGTCACAGTGACTCTGCTCTACCCAGACTCAGGCCCCGGACCAGAGAAAGTCCCACATAGCCATTTACAAGAATCCATCCCGGAGTTTTCAGCCCTCAGATCGCTCGTTCATCTCTAAGCCCCTCCCTCCCCTTGGCTGCCTCAGTCTTCTCGCTCAACTTTTCCTTCATTCGTTGTAGCTGCTTCTTCCGCCTCCCCTCCCGCTCCCTTCCTCTTCACTTCTCCTGGCTCACGGGTATTACCACGAGTGCCTTTTACACACTTGCGCACACACGCGCAGGTCAACTGTCAGACTGTCCGCTGACCCTCCACCCGGGCCACCTTCTGCTGCCCTCTTTTCACCTTTCCAGCTCTCATTTAGACTTCGGCACACTTTAGATGTCACCTCCTTCCAGAAGTCCTGTCCTCTGTCTGGCACCGGGGCTGGTCCTTTCTTTCCCGGCTCCCTGGAGTACTCTTTATCATTTCTCATCTCACACTTGACTCCAATGCCTACCCTGCTCGCCTGAGTCTCTCCGGGACACCAAGCAGCCGAGGGCAAGCCCCCCAGGATACCGGCCCAAAGCAGGTACTATGTGCATACTTCTGCAGTGAAAAGAGAATGAACCAAACAGAGTCGGGGGGAAAGGGAGGGAAAGAAAAAGGAAGAGGAAGAGAAATGAGGGGAACGGGAAAGCGGAGGAAAGGGAGGAGGAGGAGGAGGAGGCACATTTGGAGCTTTTGTGTTATAAGATTTTGTGTGTTATAAGATTTTTGGAAACCACAGCAAAGAAAGAAATCCTTAACCTTAAAAATTTCCCTTTTTTTTTTTTTTTTTGTCTTTTTGAGACAGGGTCTCGCTATGAAGTTCAGACTGGCCTTGAGCTCACTTTTGTAGCCCAGGCTGGTTTCAAACTCGCACTGATCCTCTTGCCTCAGCCTCCCAAGTGCTGGGATTACAGGTGTGCACTACCACACCCCACACCCGGCTCAAATTTCCCTATTGTTTTTTCTTGTTTCAGAACTTTTGTTTGTTTGTTTGTTTATTTATTTTCATGGCCAGCTCAGCCTGCCCTGAGGGCAGGGCTGGTGCAGCATGTGGTGCCGGGGATCGAACTGCGGTCCCTGCAGCCCCCTAAGCTTTCTTAAGCAGGCACTTTAGACCATTGAGTCATCCTGCCGGGCCCCAAATTTTCCTATTTTTTAAGCAAAGTAGCAATCCTACTTCACATAGAAACTTGTTTCTCTACTTTCGTTTCATGAGTCCCTTGTTTTTTTAATCACATTTTAATGTGATAGTGCTCTAGTACAGATACTTATATGGACATAGCCAAAATATATTTGAACATTTCTACTTTGTTGAACTTTTAGCTTATTTCCATTTAAAAATGTTATTTCCTATTCTGTAACAAAATGTTTTATATATTGATTTTAAAATAATATTTTAAATATCCTTAATATGCAGCTTTTTTCAAAAATTACCCCACTATGATATGTTCTGAGGTAAATTATTGAACCAAAGAGTATAAACTTCTTTGTTTTGGTTGTGTTTTGAAACAGGGTCGCACTGCCTAGTCCAAGGGAGCCTTGAGCTTGAGTCAACCCTCCTGCCTCAGCCTTCCAAGAGCTGCAATTATAGGCCTGTGAGCCCAGGCTGGCAGAGTATGAGTATCTTTACATCTTTTGGTACAGCTTCCTATACCGCTCTGCAACGCCACCATCCAGTAGCACGTCCATGTGTGTGCAAAGGCCTACTGAACCAACCTCACTAGCTTTGGATATTCCCATAATAGCATTTTGTTTCTGTTGGCTTAGTGAGCAAAAGAAATACTACCTCACTGCTACAGTTTGTGTTGTTCAGTTGTTAGGAGTTATATATTTAATTGAAGGCCTATTTCTTAATTTAATTCCCTTATCCACTATAACTCTATGAGCATTCATTGTTATCTAATTTATTTGTCTCATGATTCTCTAGTTTTTAAAATCACATTTGAAGCCTCTCTATTCTAGTATAGCTACTTACGTGAACATCACCAAAACATACTTGGCAATTATAAAAAACTGTTACAGCTAACAGATATAAAAAAAACATTATGTGTTTTTTAATGAAGTTGTGTGAGCTCTCAATATCTGTCATATATATACCTACATTCTCTAGTGTGCAAAATATTTTATTTATTTATCTTTGATTTTGGTGTGGTTTTTTGTTGTTGTTGTTGTTGTGATTGTTTTGGCGAGACTGGGGTTCAAACTCACAACCTTGCACTTGCCAGGCAGGCACTTGTGCCAAAGCTTTCTCCCCAGCCCCTATCTTTGATTTTATATATACAGAAGTTCTAGTCCTTATATGTTCAACTCTGTCGATATTTTTCTTTGTCCAATAGTTAAGTAGTCCCTAGCAAACACAGGCTAAGACTGGGTGAATATTCTATTTTCTTCTTCTGTTCTTGTCATTTGATAAATTTAAATTTTCCCTCTTTATGGAATCCCTGATTTTTTCTGCCTATCATCACACCTGTGATTTTTCTTTCCCTATTTGGAGATCAACTCTTTAAATACTTTCATTAAATCACTATTGATCTGATGCATTGTTTACCACACATGCACTTGTACGCAGTCCTTTAACTAAAGTAAGAATGGAGGGTGAAACTGGAGACAGGGAAGAGAAAAAGAGCAGGGCAGAGAGACAGCCAGGAGCCGGCTGCTCCTCAGGGTCAGGAGACTCACTGTTCGCTGTCGCCGATCAGTTCGGTGTACCTTTGGCGCCCTCTACTGAGTTTGGATGGCTCGGGAGAGCCTTTTCAGCTGCTAGAAATACAAGAGAAAGCCTTAGCTTGGCTGGCTCCAAGGTAAGAACAGGGTGAGCGAGGGAGTACCCAAGACGGAGAGACCCCCTTGCCGCAGGGAGCGGGCTTATTCAGAGACTTGGATTTCATGTGTCATTAAACTTTTCTACTATTTGTCATCTCCGCCCTCAGGGAAAACTTAGAGCAAAAGAACCCATGAGAGCTGTGACTCTGCGCTAGTTTTCCCAGAAATGAGGATGCAAACAACTCGGAGAGATTGTGTTCTTTTCCATAGAAGAGAAATGCAGAAAAGGATGCACTGGTGGAGGAATCTAAAGATTAAGGTTGGGTGGGGCCTTTAACCCCTCACAGCTTGGAGAGAAGGCAAAGGAAGAGGGGTCCACAGGTCTGTGGTTCCTCTCCTAGCGAACAGTGGGACCCTCTCACTGGAGGAGCACCTCCTGTTCCCAGCACTTCGGTGATATGAGCAGCTTTCTCCCCATCATAGGAAAGGGTAGTCTGGGTTTGGTGGCAGGAGGTAGGGAACCGGAAGAGCAGAGAGATGTGATAGTGCACATCCGGAGCAGCTCACGATGTTACGAGCAGATTCCTGTTGGAGACAAAGGCTGCGCTCTAACCTAACTCTATGGGGGAATCATCGGCAGCTGAAAACAGCTGAAGTTCAGTGCAGAGGAACCTGGTTTACAAAAACGCTTTCTTTGGGCCCGGTGGGATGACTCAGTGGCCTAAAGCACCTGCTTGGGAAGGCTTGGGCGGCTGCAGGGACCGCGGTTCGATCCCCGGCCCCACATGCTGCGCCAGCCCTGCCCTTGGGGCCGGCTGAGCCGGCCATAAAAATGAGTGAATAAACAAACAAAGGTTCTGAAACAAGAAAAAAAAAAAATAAATAAAATAATTTTTTTAAAAAAATGCTTTCTTTGATGTCTGCTCTCTGCTCCGATAGAGAAATTATTACACCTTGACTTTGGAAGACCTTCTATTTCTACAGAGGCCGGGGGGGGGGGGGGTAAATGAAATTGAGGACTACAAGTAATATATAAGACCAAATCAGGCCTATAAGGAAAATTTGACATAAATTATGAGCTATGAAGTCTTTTTATAATTTGTGACCTTTGCAGAATGCTATTTATAAAGTTTTTACCTGACTGAATATCTCGTTTAATTCTGGCAACTACTTTGAGAGGCAGTGTAGGGTGAAGTATGGAGCATAGGTCTATGATCTTAATACAGTTCTAAGGAGCAAATAATTTGTTCTTTTAACATGTTTCAACCCTATATCAGAGGATTAAGTGATCTAGGTCCAGCCTTAGACCCCTGCCTGGCACTTGCTACTGACCAGAAACTGTCCGCTATGGCTGTGTGTGTCTTAAGAGTGAGGAAAGGGCCGGGCGTGGTGGCACATGCCTGTAATCCCAGCACTGGGGAGGCTGAAACAGGAGGATCAGTGCAAGTTCGAGACCAGCCTGGGTTACAAAATTGAGCTCAAGGCTAGCCTGAACTGCATAGCGAGACCCTGTCTCAAAAAGACAAAAAAAAAAAAAAAAAAAAAAAAAAAAGAGTGAGGAAAGGGAATCCCAGAGAGGTTAGGGGACTTTCTCAGGACCCCAGGAGTGAACCAAGAGGAGGTGGAGGTCAAACTCTCGGGTCTGTCAGAGTCCAATAACGGAGCCTTCATCATAATCCAGAGGGACAAAAGCATCGTGGTAACGCACCTACCTTGCAGTACTCCTGCCCATAGGATGGGGGTGTGAGTAGGAGGGAAAATAACCTTGAAATCCTACAGATTACGGGACAAGGGACCTGGCTTCTAACTTAGCTACCACTGCAGGCCTCTCTGACCTCACACTCTTTGCCTATAAATGTCAGATGCTATTTCCTGCCTAGCCTATTTCACAATATTATTTTGAAAATCAATTGATAAGCATAAAGAAATATTTTTAAACTACAAGTGACTCTACACATAAATGAAAGAAGAAAAGCAAACATATTTAAGCAGGGCTATGAGCCACGGCTTGGGGTCACCAGCCTTTGAATCTCATTTTACCACAGAGCACCAGGAAAGACTCAGTTGTCATGAAAATTCAAGAACCAGAGAGGTTCAGCAATTTCTGCCCTTGCATAACAAATAAAAGCAGGAGAGTTCTGATTTGAAATAAAATCATCACACTAGTTTTCTCCTGCACCGGTCTTCCTGGAAAACCCTGTGCACACGAGATTTGTTCCCTTTTAAAATTATATAAAGTATGGTGGGATCCTAAGGGACCACCATATGCACTCATGTTCATGCTACAATGTATGAGAAATTCCACTCCGACCTGCTAGAATTTCAATATCAACAGCAGAATCTTGTGAAATGCAAGAACTGGGTCCCCTCTGGGATCAGCAAGAGACAGAGCAGTAGGAGGGGACACGGTTCTCCCAAATCAGTGCCAATTCTCCCCACAGGAAAAAAAGAAACCCTAACACACAAAATCCAGAGCCAACAGAATGGTCTCTCTAGGGCCTTGCTTTTACAAATGGGGTGTGGGGGGGGAGATAAGGAAGAGCCCTATTTTAGAGATGAGGGAAGAAAGATTAGGGATGGCTCATGAGAGGTTCCTGTTCTGACTTCCAAGCCTTTATCCTTCCATCGCTGCCTCTGTACTTATTACACGGAGCTCCTCGGCCCCAGCTTTCTAATTTACTAAGAAGGACTGTGAAGCAACATGAGAACACTCGGAAATCGATGAATGTTCCTGGAAGCATCTTTCACATGAAGCGCTTGAGGCCTTTCATCTCGTTTTTCCCGTACCTCTGCAATTGTAGAAGAGAACCAGAGAGCCAAAGAAGTCTGACCTAAGACCGTACAACCATGAGGTTCCATGGTACGAACCTGCCATTTTTTAAAAAGTCAAAATGATAGAATCATGGCAGTTTCAGATGGTGAAACTAATGATACATGCAAAATTAGGAAATGACTTAGTTTTATTTGGCTCATAGAAGGCTTAGCCAAAAGCTTCCACTCAGCCTGGGGAGGGCTGTCACCATTCCCACCCTCAACACACAGAGACACATACATACATACATACGTACATACATAAGTACATCACCACACACCCCATACACATGCACATGCACAACACACAAATGTGCACACACACACACACACACACACACACACCCCTTGTACTCGCAAGGAGCTGGAGAGGCAGCGCATCCCTCCACTGAGTGGTTTAGGCTAAGTTGCTCTCCACTGGAAGAAATTTCTGATAGAAAGCTTTGTGCTCCTAAAGATATCACTTCCTCACTTCAGCCATATGTCTGAGACCACTGGCTTGACAGGAGCTAAACAGAAAGCTTGCCCCCTCTTCCCCACCACAGTCAGCATTAAAAGGACCAGGAGCAAGTCCTGAGTGTCTCCTTAAGACCCCCTGGGACTGAAGAAAGGGTGACCCCGGGGTCTGCAAACCAAGCAGCAGTGCTTGTATCCTGCTGCTCTGCTGTTAGAATCAAGCTGGCTGCATCATGCTCCTTTGAGCTTGTTGTCACTAGCACAAAGCACCCCCTGTTCCCCAAACTAGTCAGACAGAATAAGCCCTCTTCCTAAGGTAGTTCCAGAGAGAGAATTGTCTGGGCCCCTTGTGAAGCTTGATTCAAAAATCAGAACCTTTCCAGACCAGGGACCCATTATCTTCCCACATGGGAGGGGCTGCCCTGACTTATAAAATTCCTTCTGCTCTGACCTCTGCTTCTACAGCTGGAAACCACCACGGAGCCACAAATGCAGGGTCTCTGGGGTAAGTACGACTGGGTTTCACAAAGTCAAACATATGATTTTCCACTAATGTCCCCACCACAGGCAAGCCTCCTCTCTCTTTGTCTCATTTGAGTCCCTCAGTCATCCTATAAAACACTCTCATGCCCACAGATATCCCTACACGTACAATTTCTCATTTGTGTTTGTATATCGCAGACTCAGGGTCAGGTCCGTAACATCTGCATAGTTACTGGGTTGGTAGAGCTTTGATGCTGAAGTCAAGTCTAAAACCAGACTTCACTTTGGCTTTTCCCAGACTCCCCCGCTTCAGTAGCCCTTCCTGCATGTGTCATGCTAAGAAGCAATGCTTTCCCTTCCCCTCTCACTGGACTCCACCTATAGATGGACCCTCCCATCTGTCTGACCCCAACCTTTTGCACTGCAGGCACCCTGCCACCAGGTAAGCTGGTCAGAAGGGCCTATTCTTTCTTTCTTGGAGCTCTGGCAAATTGAGGAAGAAACCTGGTGTCCACCTGGCTTCCTGTAAGTTGTACCCATATTCATCCCCATGCTACAATGGGCAAGAAACCCTGCACGTATACACCCACCCGCTGCCAGGCTGGAACTTGGGACTGCTCTTACCCTGTCTTATGGAATCAGACCCACCAGCTGCAGTCAGGATGGAAGTGAGGAGAGGTCGTAACTCAACAGCCTGCTACACTCAGGGGCAGGAAGTCCCCACCTCACAAATGGTCTTTCCCATTGGCCAGCCTGGTGGGATTCAGAAACCAATGGCAGGCATCTTGCCCCTGGCATCGGACTTGGGTCTCCACCCCAGGGAACATGGTGCAACCCTGTTTGGGTTTGGTAAGCCAAGTGGAGCTTCAGTCAAAACACTACTGTTCCCAGAGCTCCTCTGTTTTTTCCTGTTAAGCCAGATATTTCTTCCCTGATATATGTGAGGAGAATTTATTCCATAGCCCAGGAGAATTCTCTTCCCGTACCTTTACCCTAACATGTCAGGGACTCTACTGATCACATCACACTCCTGCTCACTATCCACCATTGCACACAAGATTGTGTGGTTCAGAAACCAAGCATTTCAGGAAGAAGAACTATCCAAGGGATTGTGTTAGGGAGGAAATAGAAGACATCTGCTGCTCCCTGGCCTGGATATTATATGTAGGACAGACCTTGAATATGAATTCGGAGAGCTTCATTGTAAGGATATGAGGCTAGAATGTAGATGTCTTGAATTCTAAAATCGTATGGCCTCAGGGTAATGCAAATCCAAGAAAACAAAAACTTAAATAACATTTGAGATTGAAATAAAGATTCTGTGATAAAGTCGGTATGGTGCTGGCATAGAGACAGACCTGAGGATCAGTGGAACAGATTAGAAGATGCAATCACAACCGCAAACACACTCAGCCACCTTATCTTTGATAAAGAGAACAAACATGCTCACTGGAAGAAAGATAGCCTCTTTAATAAATAGCGCTGAAAAAAAAAAAAAACTGGCTTTCAAGATACCTATCACCATGCACAAAGCTATAGTCAAAATAGATCAAAGACTTAAATATTAAAATAGAAACACTAAATGTTCTGGAGAAAAATGCAGGTGAGGATCTTGAAGACATAGGGGTAAGTAGAGCATTTATGAACAAAACCATACCGCACAGAAATACCTCAAAGAATCAACAACTACGATATCATCTTTTTGAAAAGTTTCTACATTTCAAAACAAATCTCCAACAGAGTAGAAAGAAAACCCACAAACTTGGAAAAAATCATAGCTGACTGTCCCTCTGACCAAAGGCCTTCAGCGGTTCTCAACCTGTGGGTTGTGACCCTGGCGGGGGTCAAACGACCAAAACACAGGGGTCACCTAAAGCCATTCCGAATCATAACTGTAGCAAAATTACAGTTTTGAAGTAGCCACCAAAATTATTTTTTGGTTTGGAGTCATCGCAACATGAGGAACTGTATTGTGGGGTCACAGCATTAGAAAGGTTGAGAACCGCTGATCTAGAACATATAAAGAATTTTTAAAAAATCAGGCCCCCCAAATTCAAAGACCTAACCCAAAAGTGGCATCTGAGATAAATATGGTGTGTTTACACCATATGTAAATGGTATCTTATGGAATACTCCATATGGAGTATTGTTCAGGTATAAAACAGGACAAATTTGGGTCTTTTGTCAGTAAATGGGTGCAGCATACTCTTAAGTGACATAAATTGAACCCACATGTGCAAACCTCACACCTCCTTAGCATGAGAATCTCAAAGAGAAAGATGGAATCTGAAGGGTACAATAGATCCTGGGGAAAAGGGAATGAACTTATTTGAAAGGAAAGAGTTACTGAGTTGAGAAAGAGAATGGGAGAGGGAATGGGGAAAAGAGATGAAACTATGTATGTAAGCAGGATAGTTTGGACAACTGTCCCATGCATTTCTGCTGGTTTAGAAACAGTTAACACTCAATTTGTTTTGTCTTCTTTTCTCAATTGCTTGTGCTTTCTCTCTTCTTAATTTCTTTTTTTTAATAATTTTTTATTTCATTTATTATTTTTATTCTTGTTTCAGAACCTTTGTTTGTTTATTCACTCATTATTATGGCCGGCTCAGCCAGCCCCGAGGTCAGGGCTAGCGCAGCATGTGGTGCCGGGGATCGAACCGCGGTCCCTAAAGCCGCCCAAGCTTCCCCAAGCAGGCGCTTTAGACCACTGAGCCATCCCACCGGGCCCCTCTTCTTAATTTCTTATACATTTCTTTTTTTCTTCTAATTTTACATGCATATAGCTGGTAATATGAATAATCGGTTGGAAGACAACACTATGTATTGCAACAAATTCTATGAAATTCATACTACTTTGTTAAATGAAATTCTGTATCACTTGTAATTTTTTGTTTTAACTCTAATTTGTGCTCTCTTTAAGAAATTAAAAAAAGAGATTGCAGCACTATCTTTCAAATTTTTCTGGTCTTAAATCTCAGCATACAGGTCCAGAGAAAAAAGGAGACTGGGAAAGAGCCCCAGCTTACCGTGCCTTCAGCTTGCTTTCTGGGAAACCTAGTGTGGGCTGAGAGCATCTACCCACTGAAGTGTTCCTAGAAGTCTTAAGCTTGCAGTGACAACATCCAACACCTAGGGTCCCCTTGGCAGTGCCATATCTTATTTTTGGAAGCCAGAATCAGAGCCAGTGTTTGCCAGGCAGAAATTCTGATGACCCCTGATAGGGCTTGGGAGCCCGTAACAGATTTAATGAGACATTCAGAAACAGAGTAGTCCCAGGCCAGGGTTGGACACGCATATCCCTGTTCTCCAATGGCCACACAGAGCCTAAACATCTGCTAGTAGAAAAAGTACAAACCTAATCTATAATTTTGAGCTCCTGCCAATATGCAAATATTTTGAGGGAATCATAATGAGGCAGACAGATCAGAGATGTGAGGTTGTTCCGAAGGGCCACTCTGTTAGGCAGGGGGCCACGGAAGTGAAGTTGCACACAGTTTAGTGGGCAGGTGCACCAAAGAGAAACTATGGCAATTCTCAGCTACACCAAGGTTTTATTTTGATGGTTCCATTTTCATTCTTAGTTTTGGTTTGCATTACTATCTCTTGCTCACTCCTTACTAGAATGTAGGACAGGGGTTTCGTTAATTCCAAAGTGTATCCCCTGCCCCCTAAAACAGGACCTGGACCAAGTTAAGACCCAATCGCACTTGGATAAGTGAATCAATGAATGATCATACTCGATTTTCCCTTGAAAACAGCTGGGATGGTCTCCCCTTTCATGAGTAAGAAACTTATTGTGCAAGTGACTTACTCAAGGCACAGAGCCAAGAAGCGAACCTACAGCTGTCTGACTGCAGCGCCTGTGTTTTCTAATATCTCTTTCACCCTCGTGATAGACTCAGCCCTGAAATACAGGCACATGCTTCAAGGTAGCCTTGAGTTGGCACAGAAGTATTTTCCTCTGTCCTGATGGAAATGCAGCTGATTTCAGCAGGTTTTATCTATTGCACAAGGCGAAGTGACTTTGACCCCAGGATCACACCAAGACTGTGTTAGGTCTGGCTGTCAGCCAGTGACATTGTGAAAGCCTGTCATTTTGTGAGGCCTCGGGGAAATCTGCCTTCCATCACAAAGGCCATGGTGTGGAAAGAACGGTTCTGTAGCATGCTGCTTTACAGACTGTGACCGCAACAGCCCCCACGAGAAAAGCCTTGAGGCCGGTCTTTTCCCCAGGACATCAGTGTTACCATCTAATGTGAAATAACCACTGAGAAGTGATCATCTCTTTTGAGATCCCGGGCTGCATCTGAGCTTCTGTGAGCAGGTGAATTTGCAATCTTGACACGAGAGGCTGGATGACTTATTTTCCCTTGAGTATGATTAAGCCTAGCTATGCATGTTTCTTAATCATGATTTTTGAAAGTAATCTTAACTAAAATAAGTAACTTTAACAATCATAGGTTGAAAACTAATACTGGAAACTGCAGCAGATGGCAGTGTAAGGCCGCCCTGCAGCATTCTCCTCCATCCTTCAAGTCCCTAGAAACTGGCAAGAAAGCCAGGCATGGTGGCGCACACCTGTAACCCCAGCACTCAGGAGGCTGAGGCAGGAGGATTGGTGCGAGTTCGAGACCAGCCTGGGCTACAAAAGTGAGCTCAAAGCCAGCCTGAACTGCATAGTGAGACCCTGTCTCAAAAAGAAAAAAAAAGAAAGAAAGAAACTGGCAAGAAAAAAAAAAAAAAAGGAAGTTTTGTGTTGAAATGAGAGTATAACCCAAAGGCAGCATGTGCAAGGGTTTGATCCCTGGTGCTGAAAAAAAAAAAATTTTTTTTTTAAGTAAGCCTTTAGTGTCAGCCTGTCTCTAGGGCACACTGAGACCATGACTGAGACTGGGCATGGTGGCCCTCACCTGTAATCTCCTTACAAAGTCATAGCTGTAATTGTACACCATCTAACCGCTTTTTTTTTTTTTAATTTATTTTTTTCTTGTTTCAGAACCTTTGTTTATTCACTCATTTTTATGGCCAGCTCAGCCCACCCCGAGGGCAGGGCTGGCGCAGCATGTGGTGCCGGGGATTGAACCACGGTCCCTGCAACTGCCCAAGCTTTCCTAAGCAGGCGCTTTAGACCACTGAGCCATCCTACTGGGCCCCCATCTAACCGTTTTGCCACTGCCCTCTTTGAGTTAACTGTAGCCCCCTCCACTAGCCAGATGGCCACCACTAATTCAGTCCCAGCCACTTAAATTAGCAACCTGAGATTCATACCTTGGATTTAATCCTTGAACCATTCCTGACACTAAAACATTTGATTAGCCAAAATGTACATTACAATCATTTGGGGAAAAGCCAGAGGATCCAAGGGAGGGAGATGGTGTTGCCTAGAGACCAGGAGGTGATGCTCCAGGCTGCATCCCTTGAGGGTGCACTTGGTGCTTTCTCTGCTAGCATCTCCACCATGCCGTTACACTGGAGTCACTGTCACTGTCAGGGATGTTCACTGGCACAGAACGGCTCCTCCTTTCCTCCTCACTTCAGTCTTGCAGAGTTGGGTTTTGTTGCCTAAAATCTAACTGGAAGGGGCCAGGAAGGTAGCTCTGTGGCACAAGTGCCTGCCTGGCAAGTGCAAGGTTGTGAGTTTGAACCCCCAGTCCCACAAAAAAAAAAATTAATTAATTAATTAATTAATTAAATCTAACTAGGGGCTGGGGAGATAGCTTTGGCACAAGTGCCTGTCTGGCAAGTGCAAGGTCGTGAGTTTGAACCCTCGCCCCCCCCCCAAAAAAAAAAAACCCTAACTGGAAGCTATCTGGCAAAGGCGCTTAGGCTATGTCATTTCTGGCTCCCAGCTCCAGGGATACAAAGAGAGGTAGAAAGGGGAGGGTGTAGGCCTTGGTGCCAACAGACGTGAGCTGCCGAGGACCACAGCATCAGAAAATAGAAGAATTTAAACAGAAAGAAGCAAAGCTGGGCCAGCAAGATAGCTCAGCAGTCTAAAGTGTCTGCTTAGGCAAGCTTAAGCAACTGCAGGGACCGTGGTTCAGTCCCCAGTACCACATGCTATGCCAGCCACATCCCCAGGGCAAGCTGAGTGGCCCATAAGATAAATAAATAAAGATTTTTTTTTTAAAGCAAAGCTTTCAGAAAATATTTTTCAAAAGCTTCAAAATATGTATAAAGCCGGGTGTGGTGGCGCATGCCTGCAATCCCAGCACTCGGGAGGCTGAGGCAGGAGGATCGGTGTGAGTTCGAGACCAGCCTGGGCTACCAAAGTGAGCTCAAGGCCAGCCTGAACTGCATAGCGAAACCCTGTCTCAAAAAGACAAATATATATATATATATATATATATATATATATATATGTATGTATAAATATGGATAAGGTAGGAGAATTGTGTTCTGCTATGTTGTATTTTACTTTGTTTTGGGCTCTTCAGTTTATTGCATGAAGGTGTTAGCTGTGAGGTTTTAAAACTTGTGACAAGGGGCTGAAGGGGCATTCTGCTCATTCCAAAGCAACTCTCACTTAAGCCTCAAAGAGCCACAAGCACTGAAACCCAAGAACCTGCAGCTGATCATCCTTGGCCAGGCTGATCTCCACCAGGAGCCGGCGTGAAAGAAAGAAAAGAGGAGGAGGAAGAGGAGGAGGAGGAGAAAAAGCAAACAAGTGAGCGAGCGAGCAAGCAAGAAAAAGAAAGAAAGACAGAAAGACAGAAGGAAAGAAAGAAAGAAAGAAAGAAAGAAAGAAAGAAAGAAAGAAAGAAAGAAAGAAAGAAAGAAAGAAAGAAAGAAAGAAAGAAAGTTAGTTTCAGGGCTCGCAGCGTAGCTCAGTGGTAGAGGCTTCCCTCCCTGTAGGAGTCCTGCATTCTGTCCCCAGCACCACAAGGAGAAATGGTGGGGCTATGCAAGCCTCTCTCCTATAGGATTTCTCTGCACCTGGAGAGTGTTTGCTTGCTGTCCCCCCCCCCACACACACACACACAAACACACAGAACAACTTAAAGGAGAAAATTGCTGATCTCTCGTATTCTTTTTCTGGTTCTGAAAAACACTCTGGAAATGCTTAGTCAATTTCTTTCTCGCTCTAAATTTTGCCTAATGCACCGCCAGTGCTTAGGATGCATTCAGGACACCAAATTGCACAGAACCAGGGCTTCCTTTAGACCGATCGTTTCAGCGCAAGCTTGCTGTATGAGCTTCTCTGCAGAACAATAGGCAGTATCACAAAACCATGAGGGAAGGAACAGTTCTTCCAGAAGGTTTGGAAGGCTTTCTTCTCATTTTTCTGTATTCTTTCTTTTCTAAACAAATAGAAAGAGAACAACACTTCCCCCCAGAATAGCAACCTTTTTTTTTTTTTTTTCTTCCTTACATTCAAAAAGTTTTAAGAATGCACCACAGGCTGGAAATAGCTGAGTGGTAGACTGCCTGCCTAGCAAGAAGACCGTGTGGGACCATAAAAGCTAAAGAGCCACCACACAATCCGCGGCTATTTTGCAGGTGGCCACAGGGAGTCCCTAAAGAAAGGAGCACAATGTCCTCTAAGCTAATGGGGAAGGACAGAGTGGATGTCTCCCAGGACACGTAGGGACAGCCCCCTAGAACATCTGGCAGTGACAGGTACACAAAGGCTCTTCCTGCCATACCCATGAGAGGCAATCCACAGAGTCTTCCACTGGGAGAGGAAGAAGGAAAGAAAAGAAAGAACGAGAGAGAGAGAGAAAGAAAGAAAGAAAGGAAATCAGCTGAAAAACTTTATTTTTTTATTTATGTACAGGGTCTCACTACACAGCTTGGATTCAATGATCCTCCTTCCCCCTATCACAGCCTCCCCAGCGCTGAGATACAGGTGTGCACCACCAGGCTTGGCTTTGGTGGCCAACTCAGCATGCCCAGGAGTGGAACCAGCAGGGCATGTGGGGCTGGGGATTGAACCCTAGTCCCTGCGCATGCCTATGCAGGCACATAGTCTGCTGAGCTATCTTGTGGGCCCTGTAAAAATTTTTTAGGGTACTTATTATGTCAAGTGATTTAGTCTCTTAAGTGATATGCAAGACTAAATATCATAAAAAGTGAAAAACAAAATAATAATACACCATCTCAGATAGGCTTTCTCTTGAATGGTAGGCAAGGCACACCTGTCATCAATCTGGCCAAGGTCTCCACATGCCTCTGAAAAGCCTAATGGCAAGCCGAGGCAAGACCTAGAACAGCTCCCTCTTTGCATGACGTCTTTCTTTCTTTTTCTTTTTTTTTTTTTTTTTTTTTTTTTTTTTTTTTTTTTTTTTTTTTTTTTTTTTTTTTTTTTTTTTTTTTTTTTGAGACAGGGTCTCGCTGTGCAGTTCAGGCTGGCCTTGAGCTCACTTTTGTACCCCAGGCTGGTCTCGAACTCACACCGATTCTCCTGCCTCAGCCTCCCGAGTGCTGGGATTACAGGCGTGCGCCACCATGCCCGGCTTGCATGACGTCTTTCAAAGGTTGCTGACTGTAGCTGGAGGAGGTCCTGATGGCCAGGCCTGCTGGGAACCCAAGCAGAGCAGCCCGCACAGCAGGTGTCCCCAGCGGCCCCTCCCTCCCCCTTGGGAGGCATCTGCTCTTCGCCACTGGCTTCTCTCAGCCTTCCTCCTTCCCTACAGATGCAGAATAAGCAGGGACCAAAAGCCACAGCAGGAGGGACTCAAAGCCCAGGCCCTAGCTCCATCCCCATATCGGGGCCAGGGGAGGGGGATAAAAAGAGCTACAAAATTAAGTAACCGGAGAGCCCTCGAGACAGCTCAATCCCCAGAGACCACAGGCCATGCCAGGCCCACCCCCAGAGCAGGCTGAGATGAACACATAGATAGATAGATAGACAGATAGATAGATAGATAGATAAGGGCCAGGGAGATAGCTCCATGGCACAAGTACCTGCCTGGCAAGTGCAAGGTTGTGAGTATGAACCCCAGTCCCACAAGAAAAACAAACTGCATTGTCGTTTTCCACACAGTCAGCCAGGTTGCTATGAAGTGAAAGGCTAACAGAAGTTAATTTGTGAAAATTTGAAATGCTGCTTGTTAGAAACCTATTTTTCAGTAAGTGACAGATAAAGATGAAAAACTCAGTTTCTTTTGCTCTGAAGCTGGCTTTTCCCTTCCCGCCCACTAGATGGGAGAGTTGGCCCACCTGAGGTGTCCTACACAGGGCATGAACTGCAACAGATTTTAAATGGCTGAATTAAGTTTTGGTTTGGCTCCTCCTAGCTTTCTCCTGTTTAATGGAGGAGACAAGTACTTGGTGCACATACACACATCAGGATGGCTCTGAGCGCCTAGTCTGGGTCCTTGTAACTGGCAGAGGTGGAGGTGCATCAGGGAAGCGTCTCACTCGTGCCTGGGGTGGGGAGTCCAGGCCTCAGCCTGACCCTTTGGAGGACCTGTAGGCGGGCCGAGGTCCCTTGGTGCTGGCATGAGTTTGCTCTAAGTAGGTGCTGGGCTGGCTTACAGCCCACCCCACTTAATCAGCACAGGGAAGCTCTGTCATGGCACCTCCGCTTTGCACAATAACCAAACACAAGTAAGGATTTAGGGATGGGAGCTGGGGTGCACTCCTGCAGTCCCAAGCACTGAGAGAGGCCAAGGTAGGAGAATGATAAACTCAAGTCCCACTGGGTAGTTCAGCAAGATTCTGTCCCTAAATGTCTTTTTGTTTTGGTTTGGTTTGGTTTTTTAAGGGGCTAGAATGCAGCTCAGTGGTACCGTGCCTGCCAGCATGCACAAGGCCCTGGGCTCCATTGAAGCAGTACCAAAGGGAGAAAATTCTTTGAGGAATGTTGAGTTAACTTAGCCAAATGCCCTTGTGGGAGCTAAACCCCAGCACTAATTTCCGCCTAAACTGTCCCTTAGCAACCTGGAACGCATGAAGGGAGACTCTCAGGACCAATCTAGGTTATGAAACAAGATCCAGATGTTTTGCACAGGTTTGCTCCACAAAGCAGAGTTCAAGCCTATACATTCAGACCAGCGTGTTTCTCACGGGTCTGTCTCCCTCTCAAACGAGTCTGCATATTAAAAGAACTGGTCTACCACACACATAAAAAATTGTAATTTATGCATTTAAATTATAGATCTGAGATTCCCATTGTCCCTCTCTTTTATATTCAAGGAACGTTCCCTCTGTCCCCAGCTCCCCTGGTCCTGGCATCCTCTCCTGCTTCTTTCACCCTTCTTCCTGGGTGCCCAGCATGCCTGGACTCTGGATCTGTCCAAATTTGAATCACTAGCTCTCTTAATAACAAGCAAAGTGCTATTCACATATCCCCCACCCAAGTCCCCATTCTTCTGCATAGGTGGCAGACAGAACAGGGAGCAGTCTGAAGAGGTAAGTTTGTGCCAATTATTCACACATCCCAGGTCAGGGGCACATCCTTGGCTCTGGTGTCCTCCCAGCTGTAAGAACGACACCTAGCTGCTTTACATTGTACTATATAGGGGCTAGGGAGATAGCTCAGTGGTTAATAAGCACCTGCCTGGCAAGTGCAAGGTCCTGAGCTTGATCCCCGGCATCCAAAAAAAAAAAAGGTACATACATTGTACAATACAGAGTATTTGCCAGGCCCTGTGGAATTTACAAGTAGCATACAGAAACTTTACTTAATCTAGTTAAACTCTTAACTAGGCTAAGCAAAGGGTGTACATTCTCAGTTCCCTACTTCCTCTGTGTAATACACATCACACTGTCTTAAACTTCTACTCCATAAAGTGACTTATGTGCATTTTCCAGCTTGTCCTTGGTAAGTCACCAGCATGTGCCATAGTGCTTGGACTTTCATAAACATTGCTTTTGTGTATGTGTGTGTTTGTGTATTTAGGGCAGGGTGTACTGGGTCTCACTAGGTAGGTCAGACTTTTAGTGATTCTCCTGTTTGCAATTTCCCAAAGCTGGGATTACAAGTGCTCCTCTCAGACGTTGCCATCTCAGTGCACCCCAGGGTCGGGGTCAGCACAGCATGCCTGGGAATCGAATCCCCAGCCCCTGCGTATGCCCAAGCAGGTACTTTAATCCGCTGAGCTATCTGGCCGGCCCTTTCATAAGCATTTGATGCAAGACAAATTAATAAACATGTAAAGTTAACCATGAATATCATATTGAATGTATGCCAAATAAAACTTAGTCATTCCCTCTAAGATGCCATTATGTGTTAGTACTTGGTAAAAGATACTGGGAAAGGTAGCACTTCAAAAAGACCGGGTTTCAACCGGTTTCGGGAACATTCCGAGCTAAAACAAATATTTGAGAAAGGTAAGAATGCTTGCCCAGACACCTGCCAACGAGTTCAACATTATCATCTCGTGATCTTTTTGGATCGCCCGCACCGCTAGATTTCCGAGGGGGAATGAGACATTGATAGGTACACACAGGGTCTTTACCCTCCCCGACTGGCCTACGCTGCTACCGGCGTAAGGCCGACAGCGGGCTCCACCCTCACGCAAGATAGAATGGGGGGGATCTGCACGACGCCCTCTTCCGGCGAAAGACCGACTCCGCCCTCCCTAACTCGCGGGCTTCTCGGTTACGAAGCGGACTTCTAGTCTAGCAGAACTGTACTGCTGCAGTTCTGTCCGCAGGCTGCCCGGTGGCCAGGGAGAGGATGGCCCCAGCGTTGATCGCAGCGTCCGGAGGGTCCCCGCCGAGTGGCCCGAGCGCCAGGCGGGGACTGTAGAGCTCGAGGGTCCATGCCCTGCCGTCTGGAGTGACATTACAAAGAATAACGTCAGGGCGAAAGCATTTGCTGCTCTCCGGCTGGGCCAGCTGCAGGGACAGCCACCCTTACACGTTTGGGTTTCCGCAATACTTCGTAGCGACGCACGACCACCCAGCGCGCCGCGCACCGGAAGTGACGCAGGGCACACCCGCGTTCCCGCCCTGCCCAGCGCGGCCCTCTGATGGCGGGAAACGCGAGCCCTCGGGGACGACTGAGGAAGTGACTCCTGGCCAATTACTTCTGCACTGGGCGACAGAACTGAGACTTTGCTACCTCTTCGTCGCTTGCCTCCCCGTATCTCCGGAAGCCAGCCGGTGACGTGCCCGCCACCGCATCACCCCATCGAGCCGCTGAAAGGCCCAGGCTGTGCGGGTCCCGCGCGGGAAGCCGGTTTGCAGGTGATCGGTTGCAGAAACGCAGCGCTTGCCCTCTCCTTGCGCCTTAGTGCTTCCTCGAGGCCTTCCACCTGCACTCCAGCTGCAGGCTGGCAGCTCTGTCACACCCACCACAGCCCCTCAGTGTGGCCTCGCTCAGAGCTCTGCTTCGGGATGTATTCCCGCGTAGCAGCCCTGGCCAGGCTGGGGTAATCCAGTAGCTTTTAAAGCCTCGACTGGTTATAGATATTACCAGTGTGCGTATTTTGTTTTATTTTATTTTACGAGCATACACCCAAGTGCAGGACTACGTGCTTGCAGTCTTAACTCGTTTGCTTTATAGCTTAGGCTTCAGCTCCTTTTTCAGAATCTCAGATGATAAATCTTTCACCAGATGTGGTGGAGTATGTAGCACATATCACTGTTCCAGGCACTGGGCGTATAGCGGAGCGGGGGGATGGGAGTAGAATTGTCACTAAGGCCCGGCATGGTTGTGCATGCCTGTAATACCGGATAGTCCAGTTTGAGGCCAGCTTGGGTTCTGTATGAGTTGAAGACCAACACGAACTACACAGCCAGATGCGAACTCAAAAACCCAGTAAAAGTCACTACTAGTGACAGGGATATTTATGCAAGTGATGTTTTATTTAAAAAAAAAAAAAAAAAAAACTGAAGACAACCTGCAAGAATGCTTACTTAATGTTAATAGGAATTGTCTGCTTTGTGGATTTTTGTAGGAATTGCATAAAGTTCCTTTTTTGTGTATTATTTTAAGTTCTGTTGAACATGTTCTGATGTTCCATTTTTAATGATGGAGTTGTCCCCATCCTCCCTTCTGACCCAATAGAAAAAGCCTCCAAAGGTGAACATATTTTGCCAGTGAAATAGGCTCTTGAGTTGAGGGCAAGGCCCCAGAAAAGTAATGCTGACTATCATTTGTGTCCAGTCATCACTCCTCACTGCTGAGTCCATTTCAGAGTGTGATGTAGAGCTAGGCCCAGACCCAGAGTGGAAGGGTGTGGAGGGGGAATATTTGGCCATCAGCAGCGTTACATTTTGTCGGTGCATTTGAAACTCTTTGACGTTTTAATTCAGTGTGATTGCTATTGTTCTGTACCTCCCTTACTGTAGGTTCTAAGTTCTGAAAGACTGTGCCTTTGCTTACAACTTGCAGCCCCTCCCAGGACAGTGCATGCAGAGCACCCTGGAGTAGGGTCCGCTGTTCAGTAATTTCAGATCTCTGCACAGAGCTAAGGGTGCCTTCAGCCTGAATGACCTCATAATTATTTTAAGGACTTTCCTTTTTCCTTGCGCCTGGGCAGGGTGAGATAGCCATGCAGGCATTTCTAAAAGGAGCGTCGATCAGTACAAAGCCCCCATCAG
This sequence comes from Myocastor coypus, assembly GCA_004027025.1. Classification (NCBI taxonomy): domain Eukaryota; kingdom Metazoa; phylum Chordata; class Mammalia; order Rodentia; family Myocastoridae; genus Myocastor; species Myocastor coypus. The sequence continues at coordinate 56,977 of PVJA010005953.1, forward strand.
CCAAGGAAAGAGGAGTCGCTGTCACTGCAGGAAGCAGCGGAGAGAACAAGAAACACAGACCAGTTCCCTGGGTGGAAAAATAGTAAGAACCTTTGTGTTGAAACAACTAATCAATTGCCTGTGGTTCTGATTACTTTTTATGTAAGAGGAATTTTTTTCTTTATTAAGATTGTTGTCCTTGAAAAATCACCCAGTTAAGTTATAGAACCTTGAAACTGAAAGATGTGATATAGTTTAATTCCCTTTTTTACAAGTAAGCCAAGACCTTTATAATTAAAGTATATAATTGGAAGAGCTCAGGTACAGAAGAAAACAGTTTCTCTAAACACTTGCTCAAGAAATCTACTTAAATCCAAATAATCTGATGATACCTCCCCCTTTATTACTAATGCGCTAGATGGACATTGTTATGTTTTACTTGTGTACACACTTTTTGCATAGATGGTACTTGGAGACTAGGTGTGTATGGGTCAGTGGTAGACCACTCGCCTAGTGTGTGTGAGGCTCTGGGTTCGGCCCCCCAGCACTGCAGGAAAGAAAGGACATTCAGATTGCCATTAACTAAGTGATAATAACTTAGTCATCATTTGACCCCACAGTTCTAGCTTTTCATCCGATCAGATCAGCTAGGTGCAGTTCTCACAGACACCAGGATACGTTTGAGCGCTGCTTCTCACCTGCGAAGGCCATGTGTGCCTCAGTTTGCTGTAGTCTCTGCTGTCCTCTTACCTGATGTCTCTCTTCTTCACAGTTATCTGCCTGAGTCTTGCAGTATTATTAATTATTAATAATATGTGCTGACATAAGTCCTGCCTGGCATTAGCCTGAGTAATTAAAAAACTATGAATTGAGCCAGGCACCGCGGCATGTAGCCATAATCCTAGCACTGAAGGAAGTTGGAATACTGTCAACACAACTCAGGGAGACCTTTTCTCAAAATTTTAGAAAATAATAAATGGTTGTAGCTTAGTGGTGAAAGTATCCCTGGGTTTAGTCTTCAGTGCCACAAAAAGAAACAGTGGGAAAGTTTTAAAGTATTTAAAAAAAAAATTAAAGTAAAAGAAAGAAAAAGGAAAGGAGAGAGGGAAAAGACTGGCAAGATAGCTCAGTGGTCTGAAGCGCCTGCTTAGGCAAGCTTAGACAACTGCAGGGACCGCGGTTTGATCCCCAGCACCACATGCTGCACCAGCCCCACCCCCAGAGCTGGCTGAGCTCTGAAAGGAAGAACTTTCAGTTCTGTGGGGCTGGAGATTTAACTTATTTCTAGCTTAAACTAAAATCATTAAGGGGCCGGGGAGATAGCTCCATGGCACAAGTGCCAAGTGCCTGCCTGGTAAGTGCAAGGTCATGAGGTAGAACCCCGGTCCCACAAAAAAAAAATCATTAATAAATGATTTAAGGTAATCCTAGCACTCAGGAGGCTGAGGCAGGAGGATTGGTGCAAGTTTGAAACCAGCCTGGGCTACCAAAGTGAGCTCAAGGCTAGCCTGAACTACATAGCGAGACTCTGCCTCAAAAAGACAATCAATCAATCAGTCAACAAATTATCTTTCAAGATAGCTCAGCAAACTAAGTGCCTGCTTGGGCAAGCATCGGGGTTGGATTCGTGATGGTCCTACCCCAAGCACACTGAGCCTGAGTCTGACCATAGTGACACAAGCCTGTAATCCCAGCATTGGGGAGGCCGAAAACCATAGGATCACAGGTGTGAGCTGTGTAGTGAGACCCTGCACCAAATACATTTAAAAAAACAATATATGGTGAGAATTATTGCTAGGCAGAGTGCTATACACCTATCATCTCAGCACTTGGGAGGTAGAGGCAGGAGGATCACCATGAGTTCAGGACCAGCCTGGACTACATAGTAAGACCCTATCTCAAAGAAATGAAAAAAAAAACTATATTCTAAATATTATTCTACTAGTAGTTTCACTTGTTTCTCATTAACTCTTAGTAAATAGGTCTCCACCCCCTTCCTTTTTTTTTTTTCTTAATGTATTTCATTAAGGGTCTCACTACAGGGCTGGCAGGATGGCTCAGCGGTCTAAAGCGCCTGCTTAGGAAAGCTTGGGTAGCCGCAGGGCCCGCGGTTCAATCCCCAGCATCTCATGCTGCACCAGCCCCGCCTCCAGGGCAGGCTAAGCCAACCATTAAAAAGAGGGGGGAGGGTGTCTCACTACACAGATCGGACTGATAGTGGTCCTTCTGTTTTCAGCCTCCCAAGCACTGGGATGACAGGCGTATGCCACTACGCCCAGGTCTCAGAGTGCCTGAGGCCGGGGCCAGCATGGCATGCCAGGGATTGTACTGGCCTCTGAGCTCTGCTCCCGTTTTTGATATGGTCAGGAGATTGAAAGAATGGGTGCTAACCAATTGACATTTTACATATGTAACCTCTCCTAAGGTTAAGTTTCCTTTTTTTTAATATTACTTTTTTTTTTTTTTTTTTTTTTTTTTTTTTTTTTTTTTTTTTTTTTTTTTTTTTTTTTTTTTTTTTTTTTTTTTTTTTTTTTTTTTTTTTTGTCTTTTTTGTCTTTTTGAGACAGGGTCTTGCTATGCAGTTGAGGCTGGCCTTGAGCTCACTTTTGTAGCCCAGGCTGGTCTCGAACTCACACCAATCCTCCTGCCTCAGCCTCCCGAGTGCTGGGATTACAGGCGTGAGCCACCACGCCTGGCTTTATATTACTTTTAATAAGAAATTACAATGTGACAGTTTCAAAACACATTAGTAATACATTCCCAACAATTGACACAATGACTTTTTTTTTTTTTTTTTTTTTTTTAAATTTTTTTTTTTTTTTTTTTTTTTTTTTTTTTTAGAATTTATTTATTTATTTATTTTTTTCTTGTTTCAGAACCTTTGTTGTTTATTCACTCATTTTTATGGCCGGCTCAGCCTGCCCCGAGGGCAGGGCTGGCACAGCATGTGGTGCTGGGGATCGAACCACGGTCCCTGAAGCCGTTCAAGCTTTCCCAAGCAGGCGCTTTAGACCACTGAGCCAACCCACCGGGCCCGACACAATGACTTTTTTTTACGACATATGTAATACTAATTTCCTAACAAGCATTCACTTTTCATTTTTAGCCATTTTTATTTGTAGTATATAAAATAAAATCCACTGGGCATGGTGGCACACACCATAATCCCAGCACTCAGGAAGGTGAGGTAGAATCCCTGTGAGATGTATCCTGGACTAGTGAGTTTAAGGCCAACCTGAGCTACATAGTGAGACCCTGTCTCAAAAAAAGAAAAATAGATAAATAAAATGCTTTTGTTTTAATTTTTGCTATGAGCAGTGTAGATTTAGGTAAAAAAATTATTACTCCTTCAATATGTATTGCTTAAGGTAAATAATGAGGTTTCCATGTACTTCCAATGTAACATTTTATTAGCAGTATATGAGAATGAATAGTTTTTAGTGGAAGAAACAACTCGAAACTTCTGTGGTTACCATAATACATCAGTACCCTCTCTTCTATTCCAACCCTGCAGCCGCCCAAAATGTGTGGATGAAGTTGCTTTTCAAGAAGAAGTAGTTGCAGTGTTGAAAAAATCTTTAGAAGGAGCTGACGTGAGTAGCACAGGTTTCTCCATCATTCCCCATCAAATGCCATACCGTATATGTGGTAGGACCTCAATAGCTGGATTATGAGTAGTTCAGCAAATGCTCAGTAAACATCTAAGTGATGCAACTTTCTGCTACAGTGACAACCGAAAGCAGAAAAGGGTTATTTGGGACATGGTTTTGGGCCACAGTTGCTTGGCCATATTGCTTGAACCTGTGGTGGCACAGTATATTGTGGTGGAAATACATGGGCAGCATGCTAGTCCCCTCTTCCTGAAGGTTCCATCTCCCAGCATGCCATAGGATGCCCCACTTCCTGAAGGTTCCGTCACCTGTCAGCATGCCACAGACTTCCAGCCAATCCTTTAACACACATGACAGCTTGTATGACACTGATCTATAGCATTAAATGCTATAGTAAAGACCAGTGAACAAGACAGACTAGAACCTTTTTTCATGAACTTTTATTTATTTTTTTTTTTTTAAGAATTTTTTATTTGTTTTTTTCTTGTTTCAGAACCTTTGTTTGTTTATTCACTCATTTTTATGGCCGGCTCAGCCCGCCCCAAGGGCAGGGCTGGCGCAGCATGTGGTGCCTAAGATCAAACCGCAGTCCCTGAAGCCGCCCAAGCTTTCCCAAGCAGGGGCTTTAGACCACTGAGCCATCCTGCCAGGCCCTGAACTTTTATTTGGTGTAGTGACAAACCAAATGTAGTTCTAGACAGCGATATGCGTTATAAAGAAGACCTAGAGACTTTTTGAAAGTCTTGTTCACTTGAGAATTTGGTTGGAATTACAATGTATTTTAAAAAACGTCGAGCATGTAATTCTTGTGGCACTATGTTTCCTGATGTGCTATATAGGATAAAATACAGAGTAGTTAGTATTTTAGATTATTCAGAGATGAAATAAACTACAAAGAATTAGAAGTTTTAAATTGTGTATTATTGGGGGGGCTTTTGAGTTAGCTCACTGCTTTAAGCGCCTGTGTGGGCAATCCCAGTGAGGCACAGGGGATGGCAGTTCGATCCCCACACCGCACCTTTAAGGCAGCCTGAGCCAGCCAAAAAAATAAAATAAATAGTGCATTTTCAAGTGTCTAGCCACATGAAGAAATGGATGTGGGTGTGGTACACCAAATGCACACTTGCCGTCCCAGTGCCCTGGGAGGCTGAGGCAGGAGAACCAAGCCCAGCCTAGTCACCTTAGAAAGACTGTCTCAGAATTTTAAAAAAAATTAAAAAGCCTGGGGATGTCACTCAATGTGAAGATCCTAGGTCCAATCATTAGTACCACCGCCACAAAAAAAAAATTAAAAATGAACTAAGTGGTGAGAGAGAAGCGTCTCAGATGGAAGAGTAAATGGTAGCTTTTTAGAGTGGAGGTGTGCCTCGCACGTGCACCATTCCCCACAGTGATCATAGCTGCTATGTACAGTAAGAACAAAAAAGTTATTTAGAAAGTAGAATGGGGCTGGGGAGATAACTCCATGGCACAAGTGCCTGCCTGGCAAGTGCAAGGTCATGAGTTTGAATACCAGTCCCACAAAAAAAAAAAAAAAGGTAGGTTTTGGGGGGGGGGGGGGTTTTTTGCTTTTTTTGAAAGTATCTCACTCTAGCTCAGGTTGGTCTTGAACTTCCCATATAGCCCAAACCAGGGCTTGCCTCCCCACATTGTTCATTTATTTTCTACCCATACCAGCTATGAAAAATGAATTCCTGAGCCGGGTGTGGTGGCTCACACCTGTAATCCCAGCACTCGGGAGGCTGAGGCAGGAGGATTGGTGCAAGTTCGAGACCAGCCTGAGCTACAAAAGTGAGCTCAAGGCCAGCCTCAACTGCATAGCGAGACCCTGTCTCAAAAAGACAAAAAAAAAAAAAAAAAAAATGAATTCCTGGCTTCACGTCCTACTTAGGAAAAGTAAGCACGCCATTAAAGTGCCTGCAAGCAGGCACAGGGGCTAGGAGTTTAATCCCTGGGCCTACAGGCCCCATCACCAGGCCATGCTGAAGGCAATTGAGACTGAGCATGGTGGGGCACACCTATAATCCCAGCTCTTAGGCGACTGTAAACAGACTGACCACTCCAAATGTGATCTAGTAGTGAGACCCTGAACACCCTGTAGACCCTTTCCTAAAACACAAAAACAGAAAAAGTCAGCAAGCCAGATGCAAGCTGCTACCCTGACCTACACAGCCTTCTGTGGCAACCTGTGCACACCCCAGCCGGCACACAGGCTGTTACTGTGATCCACACCCTGATCTCAGCCTGCTCGAAGTGCTTTGCAAGCTGGAAGCCTTTCCTGGCCATCCAAGCTAAGCAGGGCCTCCTCTCTTACTTGTTCATTATGTTTTTGCTGCATTTATCTCAGTTTGTATTGGTTTATTACTGTTTATTGGGTTTAGGTGTAAACTACCCACCTGCCTCACTAGATGGTTCCTTGTTACAGGCCAAGAACCAAGGTGGCTGGGAGGATATAAGACAGGGAAGGGCTGGAGGCACATCGTCCTCTCCAAGCAACGAAGATCATACAGTTTCATGATAGAACTCATTAAAATTAGAGTTTGTTGATTAGTTTTTACTGCAGATCGTTTGTCTGCTTGACGAGATCCACAGCAGCCTCGCCGGGAGGTGTACAGATGCTCTCTGGTTATTTAATCTTAGCCTTTGCTTTCCTGGTGAGCCCCCCACAGTCCTTGCAGGCCTCCCAACAGGATGCTGTTGAGTCGGGCCTAGCACTTCAGAGATGCTCAGATTTTGTTTCCTGTGTATTATTTATTTTCTTGTATTCTCAGAGCTTTAGCTCGTTCAAAGCTCTTGTCTTCTTTAGTCCTTTTTCCTGCTTTGAAATCAGCTGTAGAATAAGCTTAAATATCAATTCCACTTCAGTGATCAGAAAGACATTTTAGGAAAAAATAACAGTACTTGAAAAGCTGGTGTTTGGAACTGTGAGTACTGTGACACCTGTTATCTTAAGAAATCTGGGGCTGGGGAGGTAGCTCAGCAATCTAAGCACCTGCCTGGCAAGCACACAGCCTGGGTTTCAACCCCTGTCCTGCCAGTCCCCCACACTGAGCCAGCCACCAAGTCTGGCCGTGGTGGTAGACGCCTGTCATCCCAGCACTTGGGAGCATGGGACAGGAGGATCACTATGAGTCTGAGCTACATAGTGTGAGACACCGTATCAAATAAAAATTTTTAAAAAAGAAGCCTACATGATTAGGTAGGCCCTGAGGCACTCCCTTGGGGGCAGCTGCACTGCTCCACGACTTTTGCAGGCATCTTTGATCTGTTCGTTCCACCGTATAATTGATAAAATCTAAAATCCCATTTCTGCAGCTCCCTAACCTCTTGTTCTATGGGCCACCTGGAACCGGAAAGACATCTACTATTTTGGCAGCTGCTCGAGAACTCTTTGGGTAAGTTGGGCATTCAGTAAGTCTCCTTAACACCAGACATCTTTCCTACTAGTGTTGTTCCTCTCAAAGTGTTGTGTTTGTGCCTGGGAATACAGCTCCATGGTACAGTGCTTGCTCAGTGTGGTGTGGGCCCAGCTCTTGCAAGCACCAAGAGCTAAAGTAAACAAAACAAAACTGTTTGACTGTGCTGTGCAGTAGTTAGGTTTACTTGCATTTCCTGTTAACTCCATGGACCCATTTCATCCCCTCCCCAAGTCAGCTTCCTGCATCTCTCGTGCCCTGCGCTCTGAATCTGGCTCGACTGTTTGAACACACTGCAATTAGGAAGTGGCTTCCCATTATTCTTGTGTCACTGTCTTTAACTTCTTCACACCCGGGGTCATCATCCTCTTCGTGTGACTCACCTGTGGCTCTGGTGGAGTCTGTGGTATCCAGTGACACTGCACTGTCCTGCCTTGGTTGGCTTGCTGGTCCAGTGCCTGCAGCTCTCCTGAGTGCAAGCAGGGCTAGGGGTGATCAGTGAGCATGGCTACTCTGCACGCACCAGAAAAGCCTCCTGTGGGAGCCCCTTCCTAGCCCAGCACTCTTGGCACCAGCAGGTACTCTGAAGAGATATATTACAGACCCTTGAACAGGTTGTCAGCTGCGCAGGTCTTTTTTTTTTTTTTTTCCTTAAGATTTGCAACAAGA
>PVJA010005953.1:64751-76228 GCA_004027025.1 Myocastor coypus
GCGGGTTGGCTCAGTGGTCTAAAGCGCCTGCTTGGGGAAGCTTGGGCGGCTTCAGGGACCACAGTTCGATCCCCGGCACCACATGCTGCGCCAGCCCTGCCCTGGGGGCGGGCTGAGCCGGCCATAAAAATGAGTGAATAAACAAACAAAGGTTCTGAAACAAGAATAAAAATAATAAATAAAATTAAAAAAAAAAAGATTTGCAACAAGAGCCAGGCATGGTGGCACACGCCTGTAATCCCAGCACTCGGAAGGCTGAGGCAGGAGGATCAGTGCGAGTTCGAGACCAGCCTGGGCTACAAAAGTGAGCTCAAGGCCAGACTGAACTGCACAGTGAGACCCTGTCTCAAAAAGACAAAAAAAAAAGAAAAAAGAAAAAAAGATTTTCAACAGTTAAAGACCAAATAGGAGAACTGTTTTACATATTTTTAAAGAAAAACTGAAGGATATCATAAATACATAAAATATATGTAGTGTTCTTGTTATCATTTACTATAAAATATATACATCTATTAAAAATTAAAGCTTTGTCAAAACATGCTTATAGGGGCTAGGGAGATAGCTCAGTAGAATAAGTGCTTGCCTGGCAAATGCACAAGGGCCTGAGTTCAATCCCCAGTTCCACCAAAAAATGTATATATATAAACACACACACACACACACACACACACACACATACAAAAGCCATACTGTCCATGAAAGTTCAAGAAGTTCCTGTAGTTTGCAGTGTCTTCTTTTTCTGTATATTTAGAAAATTGAAATGTTTTCAAAGTTAAACAATATTACCATTAAAAAAAAAAAAACACTTATCTAGAATATGTAAAGAACTCAGAAAAACTACCTCTTCCTCCCCCCCCCAAAAAATGGATGTGGATGTGGTGTTGCATACCTGTAACCCTAGCACACAGACAGCTGAGGCAGAATTGCTGAGAGCTCAGGGCCAACCTAGGCTATAGTGAGTTGATAGCAAAACTGTCTAAAAGGAAATTGGATTCCTCCACCAAAGGCCTAATCAGGACTGGGCAAGTGAAGTGAATGACACTTCTCAGAAATGGCCAATAAAGCCGGGCATGGTGGCGCATGCCTGTAATCCCAGCACTCGGGAGGCTGAGGCAGGAGGATTGGTGCAAGTTCGAGACCAGCCTGGGCTTCAAAAGTGAGCTCAAGGCCAGCCTGAACTGCATAGCGAGACCCTGTTTCAAAAAGACCGAAAAAAAAAAAAAGAAAAAAGAAATGGCCAATAAATGCATGCAAAACATTCAGCATTTCTAGCCATTAGAGAAATGCAAATTAAAGCACTAGAGATTTCATCATTCACCAGAAAAGATGGCAGTCATCGAGAAGTGAAAGAATAATAAATGCTGGCATAGCAACGGTGAAGAGAGGCTTTCTGTGTGGGGGGAATGTGACTAGAATAATCACTGTGAAACTGTATGAAGACTCTTAAAAAATTACAAATGGATACTCTATTTTTTTTTTAATTTATTTATTTATTCTTGTTTCAGAACTTTGTTTATTTATTTATTTTTATGGCCGGCTCAGCCTACCCTGACGGCAGGGCTGGCACAGCATGTGGTGCTGGGGATCAAACCGTGGTCCCTGCAGCCGCCTGCAGGCACTTTAGACCACTGAGCCATCCTGCCAGGCCCCTAGATACTCTATTGATAGGTAATCCCAGCACTCAAGAGGTTGAGGCAGGAGGATTGTTGTGAGTTCAAGACCAGCCTGGGCTACAAAGGGAGCTCAAGGCCAGCCTGAACTGCAGAGTGAGATGCTGTCTCAGACAAAAAAAAAAAGTTATTTTCTTCCTGAAAGAGCTAAAGACATATCACAGAGATACATGCATACCAATGCTTATAGCACCACAGCTCATGGTAGCTAAGCGTATGGAGAGGTTTATAGGTCAATCAAGAGATAAAGGGATAAAAAGATGCGATATCTATACATAATGAATACTAAGGTAAAATGAAGCCTAACTATGGGAAAGTAGAGATACGTTGGAAACAGTGTTAGGAGAAAAATACCAGGCACAAACTTACACACTGTGTAAGTTCTCTCATTTGCGCAATCGGGAGTACACATAAAGAGCAAAGTAAAAACTGATAAAAGGAAACAGAGATCTTTTACAAATGGGAAGAGGCTGGAGAGTCTGAGCGTAGAGGGGGGAATGGCACGTGGCAAGAGCAGGATGCATGTTGTACATGTTCCAGCTCCCCTCCGCGAGTAGAAGCTTTGTGTGTTGGAAGTATGGACTAAGAAAACTAAGAATGAAAATAGGGAAAGGGGTTCAAGAGCCAGAGAGTGGGGAGGGGAGTAAAAAGCAAGAAATGTTCAGGGTGTATTCCTGCCCCCTGGGACGAAGGCAGTCAGCTTGCATGCCAAACAGGTACACACGCACTGTTTTTTAAAAAGTCACAGATGATACCTGATGCCATCCAGTCTAGAGGGAAATGCGACTTGTTGTATGAAGATGCAGTACTTCACTACGCCCGCTTTACACGGACTGTTGTACACTCCATCCTCCTAGAGTGCATAGCCAGCTCTCACTGCCATTACACTGAGCTCAGATGTCACAGGTGTGTTGTAATGCTTCATGGGCCAAGTGTGGCCTGTGATTCCAGCACTCTGGGAGGATGAAGCAGGAGAACTGCAGTTCCAACCAGGCCTGATTCAGCAAGTTGGTGAAACCCTACCTCACAAAAATTTTTAACAGACCAAGGATGGGGTTCAAATGTCCAGCAGCACCCAACACAAAATATGAGTGATGTCAGGAGTCTGTGGGAGCATTTTTGAACAGTTTGTCTTCCCAGTAAGCTATTTCTTCAGACACACTCGGGGTTCTCACCTATCCTTTGCTACCTAGAGTACTTCAAAAATGCATAGTATATGTTAATTGGCCATGCTACAGTGGGCTTTTGGGTTGGGGGGTGTCAACAGGTAGTGTTGGGTTTCCACCTGTGGGGCGTGTTCGTGTGCACCATTACTCCAGCATTGTTTGTTCCAGGGTCAGCTGCGTGGTGGCTGGGGCCTGCTACCAAGGTAACGTGCACCAGCATAACAGGCTCACTTGAATTTGCCCAGAATTTTTTTTATCAGACATTCTGCCACAGGGTATCTCTGAGATCCTAAACGTGGAAACCGTGAGAAGCCCCTAAGACTGCCAGATGTGCACAGGTCGTTAGTCATGGCCAGTGCGAAGGAAGATGCACTGCCACAGGCCTCCCTGTCGGGCAGCAGCCTTTCCCCTCAGCTTCCTGATTGTCCCACCTCTCGGATTTAAGGCCAACTACCTTGGCATTGTAATCATTAACGTGACCATTAAGTCCCTCATTATTACTGCCAGATGAATTCTGGAGTAAGCCAGTTCCAACTGTATAACTATATATCCCTTGTACAATGTTGACCAAAAGAAAAATCTTACTTTCATGTTTAATTGTAATTGTGGCTTCAGGTAGAACATTTGTGCACACAACTTCCTGTTTATGATACCAATTAGAAAAGTAGAGCCGGGCGTGGTGGCACACACTTGTAACCCCAGCATCTCAGGGTTGCTGAGACAGGAGGATCACTGAGTCTGAGCTGCATAGTGAGACCCTGTACCAAATACTTAAAATTAGGTGGGGGCGCGACTGAAGGGAAGTTTAAAATCGGATTTAAAGAGTATGCTGGTGGTGTTCTGGTTTCTCAGATTTCTGTACAGTGAACTTGTACTACTTTTGGTAACTTGAAAAAAATCTCACTTTAAGAACTATTTGTTTATGGGGCCAAGGATGCAGCTCAGGGGCACAACACCTGCCTGCCAGGTATAATGTCCTTAGTTTGATTACTGGTATCAAACCAGCAAAGCCATCTGAGCTACCCATGTCAGGGGCGTAGCTTGTGGTGCAGCTCCGGGCTGCCATGGGCAAGGCCCTTGGTTTGATTCCCTGAACTACAAAACAAGAAAAAAAAAAAAAAATGCTCATGTGTAATGCCGTAATTTCTCTATAGCATTCAACTCTATGGAAATAGTTCAAAATGTGCTGAACTGTAACATTTAAAACTAGACACAAGGGGCCCAGCAGGATGGCTCAGTGGTCTAAAGCACCTGCTTGGGGAAGCTTGGGTGGCTTCAGGGACCGCAGTTTGATCCCCGGCACCACGTTGCGCCAGCCATGCCCTCGGGGCAGGCTGAGCCGGCCATAAAAATGAGTGCATAAACAAACAAAGGTTCTGAAACAAGAAAAAAAAAATAATAATAATAATAATAATAATAAATAAAATAAAAATAAAGTAATTCTTAAAAAAAAAAAAAAAAACTAGACACAAGAGGGTTGCTGTGAGTTCAAGGTCTGCCTGGGCTACAAAGTGAAGGCCAGCCTGAGCTATATAATGAAACCCTGTTTCAAAAAGGGGAAGGCAAGAGCTAGTTGTCAATGCCGGGGAGATAGCTCAGCTGTCTCAAGCGCTCAAGGGGAGTGCTGTTCCATCCCTAGTACCACGCCTAGCTAAATAAGCTATTCTAAAAGAGTAGAAATCTTCAAATACAAGTTAGGTCTGAGTTACTTGTATGCTTTGTGTTTCATACTTGTTTCATTTTTAAATAGGCCTGAACTGTTTCGGTCGAGAGTTCTTGAGTTAAATGCATCTGATGAACGTGGAATACAAGTAGTTCGAGAGAAAGTGAAAAATTTTGCTCAGTTAGCTGTATCCGGAAGTCGCTCAGAGTAAGTAGGTTTACCTTCTCCTCTGCACAGTGTGGCATTGTCAGTCATGGTGTGAATGTGTGCTCTAGAACTTCATGTGTTGGAACGTAGCGTTTGGAGGTGGGGCCTTTGGAAAATAAACTGGATTAGAAGAGTTTAGGAGCATGTGTCCCCCACGCTGGGTTGATGACAGGAAGACAGGCCCAGCTGATACTGGCTTGCCCTCGCCATACAGTGCCTTCTGTCGTGTTATGACAAGAAGACCTTCACGAGGGGCAGCCCCTCCTACTGGAACTGCTCGGCCTTCAGAATTGTGGAAAATACTGCTTTTTCTTTTGGGGGTAGGGGGTATACAGGGCTTTCAGGATCTCACTACTGTATCAGATTCATAGTGACCCGCCTGTTTACAGCCTCCCAAGAGCTGGGATTACAGGCATGTGCCACCTTGCCCCGTCTCAGTTGCCACCTAAGCAGGCCCTGGGGATGGGGTCAGCACAGCAGGCCTGGGGGTCAAACCCCAGCCCTTGTACCTGTGTGTAGGTGCCTTAATCCTATGAGCTATTTGGCTGGCCCTAATAAATGCTTTTTCATAGACCCCATCCTTAGTGTTCTGTTGTAACAGCACAAAATGGGCTAAGATAGTAGTGCATACTTTGGCCAGATTTTCAGCCCGTTTCTTCTTAGGTCATATTGTCTCTAAATTATTTAAGCCCAGAAATGGCCTTTATAATAATAAGTTGTATATTGTTAGGGGTTCTTACTGGTACTTTGTGTAATGAATATGTATTAATCAAATTTGATAGTTTGGTAGTATATACTCATAATAAAAAATTTCTGTTTTTGCACTGGTATTAGGAGGAAATAGGCCTCTGCTTTCTGTTAGATACCTTAAGCTTTAACGTATATTTCATAAATAAGCCGGGCGTAGTGGCTCACGCCTGTAATCCCAGCACTTGGGAGGCTGAGGCAGGAGGATTGATGTGAGTTTGAGACCAGCCTGGGCTACAAAAGTGAGCTCAAGGCCAGCCTGAACTGCACAGCGAGACCCTGTCTCAAAAATAAATAAATAAATAAATAAATAAATAAATAAATAAATAAATAAATAAATAAATAAATAAATAAATAACTGGATGGGTTTAATCACAGGTGCGACCAAGAAGCTTTATATACACCTATAGCCACATGAAAAAAATGTTCATTGACATTATTAATCATTAGGAAAATAAATGTCAAATCATGATGAGACACTACTTTATATCCACTTTGCATGCCTAAAATCAAAAGAAGATGACTTAAGTAAGTATTGGTAGGGATGTGGAGAAATTGTGAACCTCATGCATTGCCTGATTGAGTATAAAACAACGCAGTCTCCTCCGTTCAGTTTGCTAGTTCCTCTGAGAGTTAAGCAGAATTGTCACATAAGCCAGCAGTTCTAGAGTGTCTGCTAAGAACAAATGAAGACGTAAAAGTGCTCAAAAGCATAAGAACACAATTTGTAGCATTATTTCTAGTAGCCAGAACAGGGAAAAACCCAAATGTGTAACAGAATAATTGATAAATAAAATATGATAAAATATATTAATTTGCCTTTACTTCTGGTACTAGAGCAAACCCACAGTCCTCACAGGGCTCCTTCTCCAGCCCTTTTTTATTGAGACAGGGTCTCACTCAGCTGCTGAGTTACCCACATGGCCGCTACACTTTCGCTCAGCACACACAGGGTTAGGGTTAGGATTACACAGCTCATTCGCCATGAGATGTGGCCATGAGAAAGACTGAAGCAGTGACACACGCTACAACATAAATGAGCCTTGAAAACATGCTGAGCGAGCCAGGAGTGCTGGGCATGGAGGCGCACACCTGTAATCCCAGCACCTGGGAAGCCGAGGCAGAAGGATCATTGAGAGTTTGAGACAGCTTGGGCTACAAAAGTGAGCTCAGGGCCAGCCTGAACTGCATCAGGAGACCCTGTCTCAAAAAGACTAAATAAAAATAAATAAACAAACAAACAAACTTGCCAGGAGTGGCACTACACACCTGTAACTCCAGTGCTTAGGAGGCTGAGACAGGAGGTTCACTGTGAGTTTGAGGCCAGCCTGGGCTACATAATGAGCCCATCTGAAGGAAACAAAAAAGAAAGCAGCCACAGAAGGCCATGTGTTACGGATTCACTTTATATGAAATGTTCTGGGTAGTAAAACCTAGAGGTAGAAGTTAGACTGTTATCAGCTGAGTGTGGTGGCATGTGCCTATAGTTCCAGCACTGGTAGGCTGACATGGGGTTCTTGTGAGTTCAAGGCCAGCCTGAACTACATAGTGAGAGTTTGTCTCAAAAAGACCAAAAAAAGAAGAAAAGAAACTTGCTCACTGAGAGCTGGGAGAATGAGGAGAGAGGTGATTCCTGGTGGGCACGAAGTTTCTTTTTGGAGTGATGGCAATGTTCTAAAATAGGACGCGGTGGTAACAGCACAGCTCTTGGTCAGGACTGCTGCCCTTAACCACTGTTTCACCTTCTGTAGTTTCAGTTATCCATGGTCAACTGTGCCCAAAAATATTACATGGAAAATTCCAGGAATTAACACTCCCTTTGTTTTATGTTGCGTGCCACTGTGAGTGGTGGCACCATGCCTAGTATGTCCATGCTGCATATGCACTACAGACGTGTATCACGGTGCTCAGGTCCCAGGAATCCTTGTTTTATGTAATAGTAACTGCACAACACAGTGGAACTGCTGTCAGTTTTGTAAGAGTTATTTATGTAACTCAGTGTGAAGGCCCTGGGTGTTCAGTCCCCAGTACTGTGAAGGAAGGAAGGGAAGAAGAAAACAAAATATTAATGTGTACATATATGTAGGGAAAGACAGTATGTATGAGTTGATGCTGTCTGGTTTCAGACATCCACTGGGATTCTTTATATTTGGTACAGGGTCTCACTTAAGTGGCCCAGACTGATAGTGAACCTCCTGTTTTCAGCCTCCCCAGGGCTGGGATTACAGGTATGCGCCCCCTCACCCGGACTCAGTGGCCAGCTTAGCATACCCAGGGGCTGGTGTGGCATGTGGTGTCAGGGACCAAACCCTGGTCCCTGCACTTGCCTAAGTAAGCATTTAGTCTGCTGAGCTATCTCACTGGCTCTTTCCACTGGATTTTTTTTTTTTTTTTTTTTTTTGCGGGGTAGGGTTTGAACTCACAACTTTGCACTTGCCCAGCAGGCACTTGTGCCATGAAGCTATCTCCCCAGCCCCAATCCACTGGGATTCTTAAAGCCTCTATGAATAGTTGGGAGATTACCAAGTGCTGAAGAGTACTGAATTGCATACACTTTTAAGTGCATTGTATTGTATCTTATCAAAGCTGTTAAAAACTATACACATTAATGCTCAGCTCCTGTTTCTCTCAATTAGTGGGAAGCCATGTCCTCCTTTTAAGATTGTGATTTTAGATGAAGCCGACTCCATGACTTCAGCTGCTCAGGCTGCCCTAAGGCGCACCATGGAGAAGGAGTCTAAAACCACCCGATTCTGCCTCATCTGTAACTACATCAGTCGGTGCGTACTACCTAACTACCCTGAAGGTAGTTAGGTACCATGTGGGAGTAACGCAGTACCATGGAACTTTTATTTCTGTACATCTGTAGTATATAGTAACTAGATCAACTGGCCTGTCACTTCCCTGAAAAACATTTATATTAAGAATGTTTAAGCCGGGCGTGGTGGCACACACCTGTAATCCCAGCACTTGGGAGGCTGAGGCAGGAGGATCAGTGCAAGTTCGAGACCAGCCTGGGCTACAAAACTGAGCTCAAGGCCAGCCTGAACTGCATAGCGAGACCCTGTCTCAAAAAGACAAAAAAAAAAAAAAGGAATGTTTAAGCCAGGCATGGTGGCACACGCCTGTAACCCCAGCACTGGGGAGGCCGAGGCAGGAGGATCGGTGCGAGTTGGAGACCAGCTTGGGCTACAAAAGTGAGCTCAAGGCCAGCCTGAACTGCATAGTGAGACCCTGTCCAAAAAAGACAAAAAAAAAAAGTGCCAAGTCTTCTTTCGTGTTTTGAGTATTTGCAATCAGGCAACTCTTGATGAGCCCCATTAGGGGAGAATTTTAAATTTTCAATACTGCATTAATTTCTCCATCAAATGTTGGTCATTCTTCATTAAAGTTAAGTCTGGAAAAAAATCTTAAGACATATATTTTTCTGATACTTTATAGAATAATTGAACCATTGACCTCTAGATGTTCGAAGTTCCGCTTCAAGCCTCTCTCAGATAAAATTCAACAGCAGCGGTTATCAGACATTGCTGAGAAGGAAAATGTCAAAATTAGCAATGAGGTAATTCCAAGCTCCTTTAATGAATTCATGTAGAACAGCTAAGCTGAGTAGGCAACAGGTTAAATGTCCAGGAATACAAGGTTGAGCTGCTGTTACTTTTGGAGATACTCAAGCTAGCTTACTTTGCATTTCAGAGGCCCCAGACTGATAAGATTTCATATGTATTTTGTGTAGTAAACCCCTGCCATAATGTAAAGTTTTTAGTCTCGTAACTAGCACTCCAAGTGTTAGAAAATGTATGCCCCTCAATCATTCCAGAATTTAATGGTTAATTGAATTTGCTTTGTGTGATCCAGAATATACTACAAGTATGGAAGATCTTCCCATCTCTGCAGGGTCCTTCAGAGGCAAGACATCTGTATTCCATCAGACTGATGGCTTTATCAGTTTCAACAACTATACAACTTATACTTAATTCTAGGCTAAAACATAGTATCACCATTCTTTAAAGTCAAAAGACTGGTGATCACAGATTGAAAAACCATTCTTCTCTCTTCAGGGAATAGCCTATCTTGTTAAGGTGTCAGAAGGAGACTTAAGGAAAGCCATTACGTTTCTTCAAAGTGCTACTCGCTTAACAGGCGGAAAAGAAGTCACAGAAAAAGTGATCACAGATATTGCTGGGGTAAGAATGCTGTAGGTATTCTGAGAATGCTGTGTCTTAAAATTCTAGCTTTGCGGTGCTTAGTAAATTATGTACAAAAGACCATAAGAAAGTGTAGTATATAACCAGGGAATTACAGTACTTCAGACAAGGAAAATTAACACTGGCATGCAGGATGAAGCACGCCAATGGTAGCAGCTGATTTTCAGTAGTTCCACTGTCCCTCTACATGAAACTTTTTTGCCAAAATCATACACCATTATTTTTAGGATGTGAATATATCTGTTTAAGGACTGAATCCAGAATTTTTTGTACCAGGAGTTAAAGTAACCTCACACTTGCCAAGCAGGCGCTTTGCGGCTCAGCCATCTTCCTAGCCCCTGAATCCAGACTTGACACTTCGCCACCTTTTGAGATAGTTCCAAACTTGGGGAACATTCCAGGCATGTGCCTGGCTTACTATATACATTTAATGATAGGCTATGAACAAAGCACATCCCAGTTTGAGACTCCCACATCAAAACTTGGTATCACACTCATTTTCTGTATTTTCAGTAAGGCTTTCCCTGGGCTATGAACAAAGCACATCCCAGTTTATGAGACTCCCACATCAAAACTTGGTATCACACTCATTTTCTGTGTGTATTTTCAGTAAGGCTTTCCCTTTCAGATTTGACCTTTTAAAATACACTTAAGGGTCAGGGAGGGGGGCTGGGGCTAAGTAGACCACACTGTAGTGTTTTAACTATCTTTTTTTTTAGGTAATACCAGCCGAGACAATTGATGGAATATTTACAGCATGTCAGAGTGGTTCCTTTGACAAATTAGAAGCTGTAGTGAAGGTACGAAATCACTAATTTACACTGTATTTTAGCAGCAAGACTCTGTAATCACATCCTTTTCCTCAACCATAGGACCTGATAAATGAAGGCCATGCAGCAACTCAGCTCCTCAATCAGCTTCATGATGTAATTGTAGAAAAAGACCACCTTTCTGATAAGCAGAAATCCATTATTACAGAAAAACTTGCTGTGAGTACACACTGGGTAGTTTCTAGGGTTTTTTTTTTTTTTTTTTTCACTGCCTATAAATTTTAATGACCTTTACTTTTCTTTGTAGGAAGCAGATAAATGCTTGGTCGATGGTGCTGATGAACACCTGCAACTGATAAGCCTTTGTGCCACTCTGATGCAGCAGCTAACTCAAAACTGTTGAGTCTCAAAACTAGCCAGCAGTTCAAAGTGTTTTGTAATGTAAAACTTGAAAATAAAGTTGACCAAACCACTTTTAAAGTGAATATACAATTTATTTAACATTCAAACTTCATTAAGACATGTGCAATATGGCAATTTTACTGGGGATTTAACCCTACCAAGGATATGATTGCTTGCTGGGGCTTAGCAACAGGGTCCAGTTCACACTTAGCACTAATTAAATAGTTACTGAATAAATACAATACGAAAACAAAATGCATTCAAATACTCTTTAAAAAAAAAGTCAATTTTAAAGGCCCTTCTAATTAGGCTAAAGACAAACACAATAAAGGCAGATATGCTAGTTTAACATAATTGGCTGACTTTATACAGCACTTATATCTTTTAGTCCACAAGTATATTATTAAATGATAGAGAACATCTAATACAACCATTTCTACAGAACTAGGAAATAAATTTCTAAGAAAGAAAGATTTTACAGACCCCATCTTTTACACCCACCCCAACAGTCTAACTCTAAAGAGGATAAAGCCAATGACTTTCCTCACAAGAGCTCGCGACTAATGTCGCTTTGCTATCAAAATCTGTATTTCTGATCCGTTATGAGCATTGAGACAAGATTCAAAAATTCCCAAAGAAGCACA
>PVJA010005954.1:0-76086 GCA_004027025.1 Myocastor coypus
GGCAAAAGAAAAAAAAAAAGTAATGTGGATTTAGAAAGGTTAATGTTTAATTGTCTGATCAATCTTATATACCTATATGTATTAATCTAAACTGATCTGATGATCAAAATATGTAATATAACCATTGTTAAGTTTAAACAAAAAAAAATTGAAACAACAAAAAAAATAAAAGCAAGGGAAAAACTGTTCTTCTGTATTAAATGACCTGGAGAAAAAAATCCTGTCTCTAAATAAAAATTGAAGTTAACCTCAAGCAGATTGAGAGAAGTTAATTAATATTATCATTTAGTAAGAAAAGCCACAGCATAAAATATCAGTAATATTCCCGGAAAGCAAAGTTTAGGTGCTCAATAGAAATCAATTAAATTAATGAAGCATCCACTGAAAGCACAGTTTTGGTACATGAAGTGGAAAATGTGATTGCAAAATGTTTCAACTATTCAAAGATTGCATTTATTTATTTGTTTATTTGTTTATTTATTTATTTTATATGCTTAATACAGGGTCTACGTGGTCTTACTATGTAGACTGGAGTTGTAGTGATCCTCCTGTTTTCAGCCTCCCAAGCCCTGGGATTACAGGTGTGTGACACCACCTCCCCCAGTCTCAGTTGCCATCACCACACACCCTGAGGGTGGTGGGGCTGGGACTGCACTTCAGGGATTGTAACTGCATGGTTCTTTTCAATACACTTGCATTTACAAGTCTCCTAAATAAAAATTAGGTTATTTTAGTTTATATGTTTGATTTTTCTCATCATCCTCATTGGATTACTGGTGTAGGAACTGGCAAGTTGTGCAAACTAAAAGAGGTTTTTTTTTGTGTGTGTGTTTTTTTTTTAATTTTAATTAAATGTTTGAGAGAGTAGTTTCCCCTTCTGGCCTGGAGTAGTTCAATGTGTCTCTGCCAAAACAAATAGATAAAATAAAATTTTACTTGTTGCCATGATTGTACCTCCAGTTATGTGAGGTGCTTTTTCCTTATGGTAGGTTAAGGAATTTTCATCTATAATTATAAATAATCTATGACTATAACCCTATTCTATTAAGCTTAGATAATATATTATTAAACATGTGCAGCAAAATACTATTTAACAGAAGCCATTACTCATCTATGATTTATGAAGTAGAATATTTTTCAATTCGGGAATCTGATATGAAAATAAAATCAGATTTTTATATCATTTGAAAATTTAAGGGAAAAAACTCTGTCTATATTATAGGAACTCTCCTAAAATATAGACCCCCAGAAAATAAAGTTTTTTAAAAAATGCTAGCAGTATTCTAAAAGATAAATATTTCAATTACAAGTCCCCAAAATTAAGAGTAAATAACTCTATACCATATGAAGAGATTAATCATTTATGGGTAAAGGGATGACTATCCAAGCAAAATGATACCTTATTAGCTTGAGAACTACTTTAAAAGTAAATAAATTAAGTATATTCTACACACGAAGTGTCACGCGATCTTTAGCCTGTAAGGGTAGCACGGCAACTCTCTACCCTAATGGCAGATATTGGCTCAAGGAGCACGAGTGCAAAAAGAAGACCAATCAAATACGCACTCTATTTCCAGTGATGGAAATACTGCATCAACTAAGTCGGATGCAGAAAATTTCTGGAGCCTCAAGTATGTAAATGTTAATTCATTAGTGCCGGAATAAATGTTGAGCGACATACTCTTCAAAGAAGCAACAAAGGTAATTTTGGTGTTAGATTATCATCTCATTAGAAGATAAAGAAAATTTAAATGTAGCTTCTTTTATTCATTAATAAACAAATGTCAGACAGTGAGATTATTACACAAAAACATACTATCATCGTGATTTATACTAAGCAACAGCTGCATGAAACTTTTATAGATCCAATTATAAACAAAGGAGAAAAGGAAGAAAACTACAGAAAAATATTGAGCGTGCAATGAGTCAGCAGAACAGACCTGGGAATCTGGTCTAGGAAAAAAAGAACACAGACACACATTCCCTGAGGTTAGAGGAGGTGCTCAGAAGTTGGAGGAATAATGGAATCAACTTAAAAACAGATTTTTTTTTTTAATCCTGCGTTCAAAAGTTGCAACTGATAAAATTAGCTCTGTACCTTGTAGGACAGAACAAAATACTGAAGATCTTAAAAAATTCACCCTAACCTCCTGTAAAGGAAAACAAACAAACAAACAAACAAAAAACCATGAAGAACAGTATATGAAACTTTTATATAAAGTGAAATAAAATAAAACTTTAAAGGAAATAAGGCTGGGCTGCCTGCCTGGAGGAGACACAGCCCCAGGAGGTTGACCCTTCCGTGTCCACTAATCTTCCTCAAGACCAGAATTAGAGTAGAATAGTGGAAAAGATCTTAGTAGAAGATATTAACAACCTTTGCATTTATATGACAGTATGAGGGTATTATCCAATCCTCAGCAACACCCTGCCCTGCTTAGTAGCAAGGGCAGCATGCCTCTCCTTTTGGGAATAGAGTAAAGGTGTTTTCCTAGTGCAGCTTTGCAGGGAAAGAGAACACCCAGAGTTTAAGCCACTGTAGGGTAAGGCAATGCCATTGAGGATGTTTGAAGTAGAGAAACAAAGGGGAAATTAAAAGTCTGTGAAAGCAGGGAATGAAGGGGCCATGAATCTTTTATTTTTTTATTTTTTTATTTTTTTTTGCTTTTTGAGACAGGGTCTCACTATGCAGTTCAGGCTGGCCTTAAGCTCACTTTTGTAGCCCAGGCTGGTCTCGAACTCACATCGATCCTCCTGCCTCAGCCTCCTGAGTGCTGGGATTACAGGCGTGCGCCACCATGCCCGGCTTGGGGCCATGAATCTTAATAAGAGATTTGTCTGCTGAAAACACAGATTGATCTGTTTATGAAGATGAGGACTGCATACCTATTTATTTGATTATTTAGGCATCACTGGTTGACATTTAAGTTATACAGTATAGAGAAAGAGAAATAAATAATAGTAAAAAACAAAACAAATAAAAAGAAACACTTGTGTTAGAATTTGGGCATCTATTGCTTTCTGAATTTTGTAGGAAGGAGTTCAGCAGATGCCCCATTCAGATCCCTCTTCAAGGGATGACTCATGCCTAGATGTGTGGAATGTGGTATGCTGACAGTGTCCAGCTGTTAGCTTCTTCTAAATCCGCCTGTGCCTTCAAACCAAGGGCACAGTCTCCCCTGGGGTGGGTCCCACTCCATGACAATGAAGTGATGATAATCAAGGTGGAGGTTATTGCCAGACGGCTTCCAGCCAGTGGCTGAGTGAGATAGACATGCTACAGCCTAGCCTGTTCTCCCTAAACTGGGAATCATCTGTCCAACCTTACTTGGTTTCTGGTGCTAGCATCGTGTGCCGATGGCTTTCACTCCTGATCTTGCCTTCTTTTCCATTTCTCACATGTGATTCCCCAGTCAGCCTCTCATGCACTTAACTTCCTGTCAACATCTTTTGGATGCAGAAACAAATCCACTCCCCAGGGATATCTTGTGGAACTAAGAGAAAGTTTGCTGTTTACGTACAGAGTGTATCCATTATTTTTTCTTAACTTTAATTTTACATTACACCAAAATATAAGAAATGCTGTCCCACTAAGCCATGGGAGAAATTCACCAAATGTATACTTCAGCTTTCAGCTACTTGGCTTACAGTTTTGTTTGTGGCATTTGTCTCTATACAGTAACACTTATTTCTGTAATTAGTCTGTCCCAGCAAAAAGTAAAATCTTTATAGCTAAGACTATAATTTTTGCCCATTTTCTAAAAATCATTATGGATCCTCTGTTCCTCAGATATTACCTATCACTAGTAGGCAGGAGAAACACATTTTTGAAAGAACACATGATTTGGTTAGCAATTCAAATGTATTATATCTTACTCCTATATGAGAACACCTCTCAAAAGTTTACTTAAAATGAGGAATGAATTAAATCAGAAGTAAGTTTTACCCTGGTAACTACTGATGGTAGACACCTTCCTACATGCCTCTTGACCATTTGTATCTTTTTTTGTGAAATGATCTGCTGAAATATTTTGCTCATTTTTAAGCTGTGTTTTTGTCTTACTGAATTGTAGTGTTATCTTTTCATGTAACAATGGCTTGTTAAAATAATAAAGCAAGCCATTATGGCCTATGGCATGCAAAAAAAAGAAAACAGAAGTAATTTTTAAAGAAAAATGATATAATTCAGTGGTATAACTGGATAAGTGCATTTACATTATTTGGCTCAATATAGTAACAAACAGTTCTACTTCTGATTAGTATCACTAGAATTATGAAGGCTACCTAGGAACAATATCTTAGGATATTGTAGCAGTAAATATATTTGCACTATTAATATGATATTTATAAATTCTGCAGCAGCTTTAGGTAATTCCCAAAGTGAACACAAGACAGTATTTTTCCTAGATAATTATGTTTATACTCAAACTGCAAAAAATAGATTCTGTTTATATATGTAAAGAAGAAATAAATTCTATGCTGAGATTATTTTAAAACCATTTTACATTTCACAAAATAATTTTGTCAATCCTGGTGTGCTGGTGCATGCCTATAACCCCAGCACTCTGGAGGCTGAGGAGGGAGAACTGCCACAAGTTCAAAACCAGTCTAGGCTACACAGTGAACTCAAGGCCACCATGAGCTAAGCATGGTGATCCTGTCTCAAAAAGAAAAAGAAAATTCTCAAAGATATTCTTTAGGTAAACACTAATTTTCACCATACACTAAACTAAGGTGTTGTACAAAATAGAATGCATGTGTTTAAGTATGTTCAATAATTGTGATGAGTGTACACATTACACAGTCATTGAGAGTATACACACTGTATACATGATTGAGATAGCATATTTATGTCACCATAAAGAGCTTTTGTGTCCATCCGCGTCAACCATCCTTCCATCATGAGGATGTAGTCAGTAACTGCTTGAATTCTGTCACCACACGTTTGATCTACATTTCCTAAGACAAATATGAAGTATTTATAAAAGAAAGGGCAGCCTTGAAAAATATCCAAGCAATTCATGAAATATAAGAAAACTTTCTATGTTGTGAAACATTATGAGTATTAAGAAAATACAGTGAATGAAGTAGGCTTCAGTACTAGATCTATAAACTAGTCTGCATGTCATAAATGGCCAGGGATCTAAAGTATGGAGTTCAGAACCTAAAATATATTGGAAGGGCTGAAGAAACACAAGCTATCTTGAGTCTATTGGAATCTGTCAAAAGAATAGAGCTGTAGTTTGTTCATCATTTTCTCACTTGTTGATCGAAGGGAAGTGGGACCGCATGGACACTGAAGGCTCCAGATGAGTGAACTCCCAGGACAGGCGCCAGTGAGTCAGATAAAGAAGGTGGAGCTACCTTCCTTGTTCTTGACGAACAGAAAGCTTCTTAACAAGCTGTAGGAATAAGGGTGCAGAAAATAATCTTCTAAAGTAGTGTCAGATGGTGGTAGCTACAAGGTGGTAGGGTTCACTCTTGTCCAGCAAAACAAGATCCTTAATATTGATTTACACAGAAATATCTAGACCCATCTTCAAGTACATCTGTCTATTTATTTTTTCCTGGCCCCATCATGGTAGGGAAGAATGACCAGGAGTGTTATGAAGTGGGTGGGCATCAAAGGCCATGTCTGTTGTCATAGACAAAAGAGAGCAAATTCAGCATCCTGCTTCACTGTGGCCAGGGTCCCACACTTGAGAAAACTAGGAGTGCACCAGCAGATGTTCAAGATCCCTTGGATTAATGATGCTGCCTTCGTGGAACTCTGCGACTGGGGAGATGGCTCAGCAGCCACAGTGTCCACTCTGCAAGCACAAGAACCCAGGTTTGATCCCCAGTACTCATGCTGTGCTGCCCTGAGCCCTGGACACAACATGGTGGCAGCTCTTTTGTCAATTAAATTTATGTGTGAAACATATTTGACTTTTCTTAGAATATATGCATAAGGCTGGCATTAAAAATTTGATTTGCCGATGACCTGAAAAAATAAAAATAAGGAATATGGCAGGCTTGGATTGGCCAAAGTGAAATCCTAAACATGAAAACACACACACACACACACGCACACACACACACACACACACACACACACACACGCACGCACACACGCACACACACACATGCACATTACAGAGTAGCTCTTGTGGCTTCACAAGCATAAATCGACTCCAGCGCCTACCCTTGTACCCTGATTGTTCTTCAGACAACACGACAAAAACATGGGAAGGGGGGATCCTCATAACTATCTGAGGAAGTGTAGGTTATCTTCGGAAAATTTAGAAAATACTCCATCTGCTGAGATTTGTTTTGTGAGATTAAAGAAAGTCCTTCATTGTATAAAAATGGAGTTTCTCACAAAACAATATTACTATATATAACTGAATATTTATGCAAATGTGTGATTTTAAGTATTATAAATTAAAGAACTGGCCTTTCCTCTCCTTTCTTTTGAGTGTATTTACAGTAACTCACGTTCATCCCTTTGCCAGAATCCTACAGAGAGGAACTGTCACATGAGAACCTTGTACACAGATGGAAAAAGTGAAATTGAAGAAAGAGACAAAGCTACCCCACTAATGATGTCAAAGAAGCTGCCAGTAGATAGGCTGTATTTTTCCCCTTAAGATGGATTAACTGCTTTTCAGTAATGAATACAGGGTGAAGGGAATTTTTAAAGCAAACATCTGCATTTTGGAAGCTTTTACTGAATTCGTATATTCTGACGGCAATAAGGTGTTTTCCTTCTCTCTCTGATGGGAGTAAACTGTATTTTGGACTGTATATAAATTCAGATTGATTTGCTGTAAATATTAAGATAAATGATTTATTACATTTATTAGTGTGTTTGTTCTATAATGTTCAGTTAAATTATGTTAGGTATTTATACTAACATCTTTTAAATTTAAAGTAATTATAATGAAGGCCTCCCCCAATCCAGTAAATTTTCATGGAGATACATAAATGAAAACACGATTAAGGAGCTCAAAAATATAAATAATACTAGTGGTAAATTGACACTAGAGTATAGGTGAATTATTCTTTTGTCTGTGTCACGAAATATATTTAATATATATCATTATTTGTCTAAAAACATAAGACACAAGATCTTCTGACTTAATGACAGTAGTTTATTCTGTAAGATTTCCTCTAATGAGGATACCTTTGTCTTCTGTGTTGTATGTTTCTAAATAACATTTTCTTGCACAAATAATTTATTTCATAAATCAGCAAACAAAATGTGTTCTGCAATTTTATTTTTATGCCCTATTTCCTTTTTCTGTATTTGGGACAGGGTCCTGAGGGTCTCACCCTGTAGATTGGACTCAGTGATTCTACTGTTTTCAGCCTCCCCTACTATTTTATTTTTTAGGTGAACAAATGATGTTTCTTAATGTTTTAAGATCAAAATACATGTCACCAAAAAGGAGCTTAATTAATAGAAACAATAGACATTAAGTCTGGTGAATTTAAGTAGAAAATTACTTTACTAAAGTACGTTGGGTAGAACATAGAATCCTATGAAAAGTTTAAAGAACTATCATTGGGAACTTCAAGGATATAAGAAGTTATATGAAGCTACAAGCCAGAACTGCCCCCTAGAAGACGTTGTTGCTTTGCAAATGACCACAGCTGCATTTATTGGTACTGTCACCAATCTCTGGCATAAAAGCCTACAGCTACACATGTATTCTCTATAAATTAGGTATGTCACCCTCTGCTGCTGTGATGATTTCTTCAGTAACCTACTGGGAACCCTGGTCTGCAACTCGCAGTTCTGGATTAGGTATAGTGAGATTGATAATAAAAGTAAAGATGACCTAGCTAAACTGTCACCGGTCATCACCAATAAACTGGAGGGGCCCGGCAGGATGACTCAGTGGTCTAATGCGCCTGCTTAGGAAAGCTTAGGCGGCTGCAGGGACCCCGGTTCAATCCCAGGCACCACATGCTGCGCCAGCCCTACCCTCAGGGCAGGCTGAGCCGGCCATAAAAAATAAATAAATAAATAAATAAATAAATAAATAAACAAACAAAACTTCTGAAACAAGAAAAAAAAATTTAAAAAAAGAAAAGAAAAGAAACTGGAGAAGCTGAACAAAGGCCCACAAGCAGGAGGAGACTCAGGACTCGGCAGCACAGGGCAGAATCCTGGAAGGAGTTCTGGGCTCCCTTTGAAATGGAGGTCATGGTTTCCTTTATCTGGGGAGCAATGAGCATATTAGCCAAGCTGCAAGAATAGAATCCTGTGGACAGTTCTTCAGAAAAACCAGAGGAGCCCGTTCTAGACTCCTAGAGGGGATGCAAAACTGAAACTAATGAAGAAGAGGGAAGGGAAGGAGAAGAAAGTGTTTGGGAATTGCAAACAACCCATAATAAACCAGCAGAAAGGATCCTCTTCATAAAAGTTAGTTAAAGTACTAGTAAATTTAACTATGATGTATTAATGAATACGAGAAATCGAGAACATACTAAACAGGATATTATGAATTTCCTGATTCTGTTAACGTCAAAATAACAAATGCTGAGTGAAATGAGATACTAGGACACCAGCGCATAATTTTTGATTTGTCTTTCATTACCACAGTGACATGGTGGGGGCGGGGGGGCGACAAATGAAGTGTTCAAGGCTCGGATAGGTAGTGCCATACGGTCATATGGAAAGAAACTTTCATAAAATAAGTACAAAGGAATTATTTCTGCAAAACATGCCCGAGCCCTGGTCCACACGTCCACTCCTGCTGACTCCTAGGGCAGGCCTGAGGCTCAAGAGCTCTGCCCACGGCACCCACTTCTGGACAGCCAGACTTTGCAGACGAGTGATTGCTTTCTGGCCTTGTTCTCCCTTGTTTCCCCAATGCCCAGGACCACGGTGACCTGGTGGCCTCTTGTCCCCTGCTCACCACAGCTCAGGGTCGGCCCGTGGGCACAGCAGATAGAGGCTGAGAGCCTCGGAGGCAGTGCCAGGCCACTGCTCATCCTGGGTGCACGGAAGGAAGACCAGCCCTTGACCTTTTCCACCACCACATGGGGGCGAGAAAGAAGCCCTAATCAATCTGGGTAGGCATCTGATGCCACAGGACGGAAGAGGGCATGTGGAGACAGGGTCTTCCCGGGATCTGAGTCTAGAGGACAAGAGGGCTCACTGAGGCAGAGGAGCTTAGGGAGCATGGGCTTGGGGCTCCAGGCTGAGGGCAGAGCAGCCTGGGGGATCAGGCACCGTTGCTCTGGAGAGTTTGTGCTGAGTTCTCACCAATTGTGTTGTTTGGATTTGTTGTTGCTTTGTTTTCCCTCTCCTTTTGCTTTTCCTCAGTCCTCTTTTGAATTAGTGCTACTGTGTCAACATTTTTAAAACAATCAGGTGCTTTCGTGTGTGTGTGTGTGTGTGTGTGTGTGTGTGTGTGCACGTTAAATTTCTTTGCATATTCTACTATCTCAGCCATCCTCCTCTCTCTTAATAACCTATAATCTACCTAATCTATTCTTGCAGTTCTCTATATATTACCTAAGCCACTATCTTTTCTTGCCTCATCCTAATCTTTCCTGTGATACATGCGCGCACACACACACACACACACGCACACACACACACACACACACATTTATATATACACGCATAGATAGATAGATAGATAGATAGAAATATTGCCTTTTTATGAAAGAGAGGAAGAGCAGACCACTGCTTCACCTTAAGCCATATCATTTGGGTTTCTTCTTGGGGTAACCCTTAGTACAACAGAGTTTAGAAGATCGAACAAACCGAATCATGAAGCTATTCACAAGCCCTGACAACTGCAAAGCTTTCCTCAGTGCTAAAGCACTAACTATATCCCTGACTATATCCTGCCTCTACTTGAGAAGCCCACATGTTCATAAAACCCCTCAACAATAACCCATTACACTACGAAAGTTTTCCATCAGAGTCTGAGCCGCTATTATTTTTAATCTCATATTCTTCCTCCTCCCACTGTCTTGCTCCTTTTTCTTGGCTCCTTACTCGCTTCTCTTCCCATCTCTGTCTACACTAAAGACTCAAAGGTCCTAACAATATAGCAAACACCTAGAGAGAGGTGATATATATATATATATATATATATATATATATATATATATATTCTGATCCACAGATGCTGCTGTAGTCAGTAAAAATCCTCTTCCCACATCATAGGGACACGACCCAGTACATGAAAAGGTGAACTCGATCTCCGCAAAGACATCGCTGGACAGCAGAATCTCACTAAGAAGAACTCGCGTTAACACCAAACCCTTCTCACTCTGCTTGACCTCAACAGCTAGGGTGCGTGCCTGCATGTTTGTAATGTATATGCACATGGGCAGAGGAAAATGAATCCAACAGGCCTCCCCGTGCCTCCGAGGGCCCCAGATCTCCCACAGCAGACCCATGTGGCATGACAGGTAGGAAAGGAAAGCCTGGGTGGTGAAGGGCTGTCAGTGGCTGAAACAGGACTGAAGAAGCTCATCGTGCTCCAAGGTGACGTGGCTCAAAGGCGATGGCCCTGACATGCAAAGTGACCGGCATGAACACAGGAGAAACAAAGACTGGAAGAACAGACTAAAGTTGGTAAAAGCATGCGTGACAAATGTATCAGAGTTAGAGTCTGTCAAGCAGTGCCACAGGGAAATTCCAGGAAAAAAGAAACTATTTGGAATTCATAAAATACAGAATGACCATGCTGATAGCAGAGGTTTTAAAATCCAGGTTTCATGCAAATTACCACTGAACCCTGAATCAATTTTTCACCAATAGAGTGACAATTTCATATTGTAATTTGCAAAGCTGCTCACATTAGAATATTCATCCAATAGAACTTGACTCATTTTATAAAAATAATGCACCAGGCATAGTTGTGTACACATGAAATCTCCGCACTCAGGGAGCTGTAGCCGGAGGATTTTGGTGAGCTGAGCCCAGCATGGGGTTCATAGTGAGTTCAACCCTATTCTGCACTCCCTCATGAAGCCATTTCTCTAAAACAATAAATAAATGGAAGTGTCAACTGAAATAGATTCTTCTGAGAAGAAAGAGATTGCGTGTGTGTGTGTGTGTGTGTGTGTGTGCGCGTATGTGTGTGTGTGTATTCAGGGTCTCACTATTCAGCTTGGACTCATGGCAATCCTCCTGATTTCTGCCTCCCTAGAGCTGGGATGCTAGCCATGTGCCACCACACCTGGAATCCATCATCTGCTAGACTAGAAATAGAGATGGCCCATACTGAAATGAAAATGAGTTCAACATTGCTGACCATTAGGGAAATGGAAATTAAAATAACATCATGATTTCATCTTACTGCAGAAAAAAATGCCTATGACCAAGAAAACAAATAGTAACAAGTGTCAGGAAGTAGAAGCCCTCCTCCACTGTTGGAGGGAGTGCAGAAGCAAGCTACAAGGCAGTATCAGAAGCAGTGTGGAGATTCCTCCAAAAGCTAAAACTAGAAATTCCAATCAACTCATATTATTTCCTACTAGGAATTTTCCTAAAAGAGTTAAAGACATCATGTTATAACAATACAGGCATAGCCACAATTACACCAGTAGAACACATAACAGCTAAATATTAAAAGAAGCAATCAGGTCCACCACCAGGTAAGTAGATAAAGAAAGTGCAATATAAACAAATAATGAATGCTACTTTGCTGCAAAGAAAGATCAATTTGTGTCTACAGCTTTGTGGAAAGATGGATGCACATAGAGAATGCAATAGTAAGAAAAACAGTTCAGACGCAAAAGATTAAATACTGTGTGGTTGGTTTCCTCTGTATGAGAGACCTAAGCATTAAAGTTAGGAGCAAACTTAAAATGCAGATCAGAGGAAGCAGGGCTGCAGATCTTGCGCAGCCAGCAAGGGGCCAGGAGAAGCAAGGATTGGGAGGAGCTGGAGGGAGGAAGAGGGCATAAAAAAGCAGCCAGTCACACCAAGTATAGTGCCAAGCGTGCACCAGGAAAGCGGCTGTTATGCATCAACAACTGAAGAAGATAGCAACATAGAAGAAGACAGAACCGCCTTCAAAACTGACGAAACTGAACATAGGAGAAGACAAGGAAACATAGAAACGTGGAGACAGTTTCTACTTTCTTACTGTCTCTTAACTGAATATGCTTAGATGAGATACTTGGAAACTAACGTAATTTAGTAAGACTCTCCAGGCACAGTGAAGTTGCACTTCTTTCCGTAAAATCTATCACTGACAACAAATTCCTGTGTATTTTAAGGGCTTGGGTATGTTTATGAACCAATTTATATCTTTTTGCATAAAATTGCAATATTTGACTAAAATAAAACACTTCTTAAAACATACAATTCTCTCAATATCAAGTACCAAAAAGTAATTCATCTAAATCCAAAACAGATACTTTTAATGCACTTGATACCAACTATTTGAAGAATAATTTTGCAAGTAGATGTAGTTTTTGGTAGAAATTAGAATCAATGGAAGACTCATAGAAGATTAGAATCATATTTCTGGAAACAAACAAACATAAATATTACAGATGGATGAATGTAGAACAGTTATATTAGAGAATAAAGGTATAGTTTGAAAAAATAAAAATATAAGAATATATGTTTTCAAATACATACTTTCATGTTTTACACATGAGCTAGCAATTTTACAAAAGAGACTACACGTAAGGTAGGGGTTTGCTTCTCCAGCTCTCACAGGAGCTTCAGCAGAGCTGGTGATTAAGTGGAACCGAATATTTTACAGAACTGTCTTTATTCAAAGCCTAAAAGTAGCTTCCATAACTTAATCAAAAGGTCCTCTCAAATTTTGTAATGAATGGGGTCAGTGTAGTTCAGATTTTATTATTAAAAATAGCACCGAATAAAAAACCAAGGAGGTCACATTATTGTAGAAGAGGCACTGCCCTCATTCACGAAGGACAAAATAAGAGGTCAGACGATGGCGACGTAATGGACTATAATGGATGTAGAATTTGTGGTAAGGAATGAGTATTCATACTTAGCAAGAATGCACCAGAAGCATAAGAATAATAAGCCATGACGCAGAGGCCTCTCCACATTTCATTTGTGATATTTGATGAAACTGAAAACCCTGAGGAAAACAAAAGAATACCATGAAAAGGAAATGCTTGGAAATGAATTTTTACACATGAAAGAAGAAAATGGAATGCAGCTCTTAGATCGGAAGAGGAGTCGAAGCCTGTTAAAGCCATGTGTCCCCCCAGTGACTTGGAAGAGAAAGTCACTTGCCATGCCACTAACTGACACAGGCTGATGCACACTGGAGCCAGGGGAATCATCGCTTAACAAGTAGTGTCTCACGACAAGGTAAGACTAGGTGCGTTTATTAGTCACCACAGGTAGCAGGGTAAATGGCTTAATTCATAATTTATTTTTTCTGCTAAGCACCAGACACCCATTTTAGGAAATTTACGTGCTGAAGAGAAGAAAGTCAAATCACTGCAGTCAAATTCAGATCTGACAGTTATGTGACACAATGACTACATAAAAAATACATTTTCTATGCATTAGACCTATTTTCCAAAATCTTGAAGACATTGATAGATTTCTTCAAAGATCCAGGCGGTTGTAGCTATGATATGTTTTGATAGATTAGGGACTCACATGTAGTCAGAACACAGGAGGGTCGGTGTTCTGTGGGATCCATTTCTGTGTGCATGAAGATTAGGTGTATAACCACAGAGCAGACCCACCCAACTTCTCTGCATAAAACCGCAGGACATTTTCTGTTATTCCAATTGTAAGTTATTTCTGGGCATTTTTAGGAATCTTGTAATGATCTTAGAAAAGAAAAATACGAAGGCAGATACATTAAGGGAATGGTGTTATTACTAGAAAATAAAGAATAAATTTAAAATGTGAAAATCTCTCACTGAAAATTTCAAAGAAACTGTTTAATTTGGAAATACTTTGTTATTTAAATCTTGAATTTTCATACATATATGAAAGTAACATATGCTTTTGGATGAATGTACTAGATATTATTCTTAATGAAATTCCATCAAAGGGGCCAGGAAGGTAGTTGCATGGCAGAAGTGCTTGCCTGGTAAGTGCAAGGTCGTGAGTTCCAACCCCAGTTCTGCAAATAAATAAATAAATAAATAAATAAATAAATAAATGTAAATAAATAAATTCAATCAAGATTCAGTCATGTGCTGACATTGTAAATACATAGAGTTCTACTGAAACACATAAAGCATAAACCAAGAATTAAAATAAAAATATAGATAAAAATGGTAATATTGACAAAATTCCATCCTCACAATGTTTAAAAATAATAATATATATAATTACTTGTTCTAAACAAAGATACTGACAAATTATGTTACTGCTATTTTTGTTTTTCTTAGTTGCTTTCTACTCTCCACTTCAAAAATAAAGGTTAGACAATTACTATAGAGAGTATTTTAAAAATCTAGCCAATTTTCTTAAAAAAATAAATAAATGAAAGACTTTATGTTATGGCCGGCTCAGCCTGCCCTGGGGGTGGGGCTGGTACAACATATGGTTTCAGGGATTGAACTCCAGTCCCTGAGGTTGCCTAAGCTTGGCTAAGCAGGTGCTTTAGACCCCTGAGCCATCTTGCTGGCGCCTCTGTCCAATTTTCATATCATTTCTCCATGTACTTCCAATACATTATTTCCCAGATAGTTTCAGAGCACAAGAATTTGTAATTCTACACCTTTCAATGAATTAAAATGAAGAGTATGAGAAATACCTTATTTTCTTAAAGTAACTATTATCACAATATTGGTGCAATTTTAATAGAAATCTCTAATAACTTTCTTTCTCTCTCTCTTTCTTTCTTTTCTTCCTTTCTTTTTGTACTTTAGTGGAGGGTCTACAGGGTGTTCAGGGTCTCACTACTAGATCAGACTCATAGCAATCCACCTACTTACAATCTTCCAAGAGCTGGGATTACAGGTATGGGCCACCTCACACCGTCTCAATTGCCGTCTCAGTGTGCCCCTGAGGTGGGGCGAATCAAACTGTTGGCCCCTGTCTGATATTATTTCCTCTTTTTTCTTTTTTTTTTTTTTTTTTATCTTTTTGAGACAGGGTCTCTCTATGCAGTTGAGGCTGGCCTTGAGCTCACTTTTGTAGCCCAGTCTGGTCTCGAACTCGCACCAATCCTCCTGCCTCAAACTCCCGAGTGCTGGGATTACAGGTGTGAGCCACCACGCCCGGCTTAATATTATTTCCTGATCAAATCAGTACAGCAGTTAAGTATGAAATAGGTTTGTCAAAATCTTCATGGAATCCTAAAATTCAACTGCTTATCAGTTTCTTAGGAGAGAGGAATGGACAGAGATGACACGTGGTGGTTGGCTACACATTACTCTGTGCCCTAACATTGGTGCCATTTACATTAAAGGTTTTTCTCATGTCAGTCATGGGAGTAATTTTCAGAGCAAAGTGAAAATTGAGATGCATAAGGACTAAAGGGAGAAAATAACTGCAAAATATAAAGCAAAGATAATATTAATTAAAACTGGCAAAAATAAAATACAAGGAAAATGTGTTTCATTCCTATTGTTAGCTCTGAAACATAAGGATGAGCAACCTATAAGAGTATGAAAATATTTTGTAATTTAAAATTCGGCAAAAAAAAAAATAGCAAAACCCTGTAAAGTAAAATGGTAAAATATAGCTGCTTACCCATTTGAAAGACAATGATACCATGTAGAAAGGCTGTCTCTTTAGGGAACTTTGACAAGGCATTTGTTCAGATCTTCAAGAATGTAGAAAGAATTAGTGCAATATTTATGTAAACATATATGTAATATACATATCAAATTCCCACTTTTTAATTTTAATTATCAAGTATTATGTAACTCCCACAGCATCAGTTCTTAATATTTATATATGAAAAGATAGAAATAAATGATAATATGGATAAACTCCATTGGACAATAAAATTATCTAAATTCCACCTAAGAAAAAGAGGCAATGCGTTCTCAATTCGTGATCTTTTCCATTTAGGGCCATTTGGTTAGTTTCTGTGAGACACTTGCTGTCATGTTTATCTGTGATTTTTTATATGAAATCATTCAAAAATAGTTAAGCACAAAATGAATTCATTGTCATACAGGTACTTGATAGATTTTTGTCTTGCAAAGACAAAGATAAATTTCAACATTGCAATTTAAAATAAGGGATAGCCAGCAAATAAACACAAACTGCTACATGGAATTACTCATTGCATTATCATATTTACTAAATTAACACTTAACTCTGTTATATAATTGAAAACTATATTGCCTTTAAAAAATATATGACCTTGGCAGTGGTTTTATGGCTTGTATCTAGCTGTCACCCCAAAGCCTCATGGAGTCATGGGGACTTCTAGAGTTTGAGACTAACTCATGATCCACTAGGATTATGTGTTTTATTACTGCTGGGATTATGGGTGTGGTCTGGGCAGATATCCTGAGGCAGAGAGCCTGAATGTGGTAAATGAGAGACAGAGAAACAGACTCTCCCTCTGTTGCTCTCTGTTGCCTGGGTTGCTGTTGCTATTGTTGCTGCTCTGCCACCATGAACTGCTGTCCTCTGCCGTGTGCCTCTCTGCCTTGGAGCCAGCCGAGCATGAACTTAAACCTCCAGTAACTGTGAGATAAATAAACCTTCCTTCCTTCCTTTTGGGTGTCAGGGATTTGTCCCAAAAGTGAGAGAAGAGCAACCTGGACAATTGGTGTCTGAATTGAGACTTACATATAAAACTTTGTAAAAATTATTCTCTATTTTACAGAAAATTGATGAAAGCAGAAAGGAAAGGTTCAGATTACCTTGTAACATTTTTTATATATACTTTAATGTTGTTTTCTTCAGATTTAGGTTTCATGGAGTTGAACTAAGTTAAACTGAGGTGAGTTTATTGACTGTGTATTAAAAATGTAAAGTAAAAGAGTCAGTTTTGAATGTCAAATGGTCTTTCATTTCTCCACCTTGAGACTGGTATCTCTATTCTTTCTCTGTATTTCATGTCTGCTTGGGCTTTCAACCCCTTGGAGTGCAGCCAGACACTGCAGCCTGCAGTATGAATACTCCTGCTATGCACCTGTTTGATCTCCTTCCCTTGATGTGCCAGTGTTTTGTGGCCTGCCAACTTGTCAAACCATTTTTGTTCTTCAAAACTTTACACACAATTTTTGAATAAGCTGTGCAGATCTCAGGACACTTGATGAATTTTGCACCAATTAGTCATTCTTAAGTATCATAAGCACTGCCTCATGTGTTTACCATTGTAAGTACAAATACATTTATTAAACCTCAAATAATTAGATGTAAACTACTAAAATTATGGATTAAAGAAAGAGATGTGTGTTTCTCTGGATTAGTAAAATTAATACATTTAAGATGCTAGCTCAAAAAAATAAGCACTGAAATAGAGGTCATATTTTAAGCATTTTACTTTAAAGGCAAAAAGAAAACACAGCTTATTATTTGATGGTTTATTAGATTGTTATAAAAATGATAATCAAATACTGCCTGACAGTTGAATAGTTATAATTAGTTTGCTAGGAGAAAATGTGTGCATTGTCTTTATGTAGGTCTTTGCTTATCAGGAAGGAAGATACCTGGAAATCAAAAGTATTTTTCAAACCCTGGCATTTGGCACATGGGAAGGTGACCTTTAGCTTTGTGTCTTATGTCACCGGAGGCACCAAACAATTGCCAAGAAATAAAATATCTGCCTGCCTTGGTGCTTAAATCATTCACCTCAATATCTGTCAGCTATGATTAAAATATATTAATCAATGGGAAAATCCATTTTAAAAAGTGTGTTCAGTATATTGTTAATAATATTAATTTTAATAAATAATGCATCAAATGATAAGGCCATCCTGAGATTTAAAAAAGAAAAAAAAAAAACACTTCAGACTAGATCAGAGTAATCCATCATAACCAACCCTAGTAAAGGTCAGCTAAAAGAGAATCTAAGAAAGTTTTATACATTTATTAGCTGTGATTAACATCAATTGAAGTTAATATTTTCTTTGTCCCAGGGTAATGACAGAAAGGTCAGACTTGTCCAGAAAACATAAACAAAAATGATTTCATCCCATGCCAAGAAATTATTGAATTTTCTCCTCAAATGTATTTATCATGAAGAGTTCAATTTACCAATTTAGGTTTTTAATTTTACATAAAAATATTCGCAAAGTTCAACAGTGTGAGATGAGAAATCTTCAAACAAGTAGACAGGAAGAAGGGCTGTCAAAGTTCCTCAAGATCAAACTCAGGTAAGTGATGGTGTAGAGAGAAGAGGCGTACAACTGCTGCTCTTAGAAATAAAATCGGCTGGTACACACAGCACAGATCATCCTTTTAAATCCTCAATCAAATGTTGAAGTCATCTACTGACAAAGTTAACATTTTTGGTGTAGATGTACATGTCCACCAAGACTTGTTTGCTGAGTTAGATTGACAGCTGTTGGCTTTTCCAGAAATGCCTGCATCACATTGTTTTATCTTGGTGTTTCTGTCTCAGCATTGGCATAACAAAATTGAAGGCAAGTGACAGGGGCTGCCATGTCTGAGTATCTTCCCCTACCTACATTGTTTATGCGGAGTACTTTGTCATGGTTATGGTAAGGTGACTCCTACACAGCTTCCAGAGAACAGCCGTGTGAGAGGCATTTTTGCCACTTTGAGCATCCTGTCCACATCCTTGACCAAGTTTCCTTGACACCAGTTTTTAAAACATCTACTTCACAAACCTCTGGTCATCCAGTAAGACAATTCATTGCCCCTGTTGTGTCAGGATTGGTGCTGTGCATCTGGCCTCTCCCCATCCATGTAGTGGAGGCTGCAAATTTTACTGCTCAAACTTCTACCCAGTAGGAGGATTTCATTTTTACCTATGTTCTTAAGAGGTGTTCCAGAAAACCTCTCTACGATTCCAAGTGTCCACTTTCAGGTGGTGTCTGTGTATCGTGCAATCCCTCTTCTGGTAGATGTTCTCAGGAGATTCTGCCAGTATTCTGTAGCTGCTCCCTTGGAGACACAATACAGGACAGGAGGCCAGGAGCCTTTTGTAGGAAGGAGGGATGCTTCTACTAGAGAGTCCTCTCAAAGACTAAGAGCAGAGCACCTTCTAGGAATGAGAAGTTATCCACAAGGATAGCAGAACTTTACTCCAAGATCAAAGGGGCTATAATGAGATGTATCCGTAGGTGCCTACCTGTAGTTTCAAATGTATCTCTGTCTGCCACTGACACCTCAAAGATCATTGGATAGAAGGTTGTGGTAATGCACACCTATAATCCCAGCACATGAGAGGATGAAGCAGGATTATTACTGTGACTTTGATACCAACCTAGACTGTAAGGTGAGTTCAAACCCAGACTCAGCTGTGCAGTAAGACCTTGTCTCATGAAGATAACCATATATTTATATATATATATATATATATATATATATATATATGTATACATATATATATACTAAATAAATACATAAATATCATGGATATAGAGATTATAGGCACCAAGTGTCCAGATAGTTTACACAACCCTGGTCTACTGCAGATGTTTCCCTTGTTCTGAACTCTACTCATAAGTAACATGTATGATGTTGCTTATTAGAGAGCCATAGTAACACAGAAAAATGAGAAAATTATGATGTTAGAATCAAAAGAAAATCATTAGGAATTTTACCTATTTCTTGGTTATCTAATGGGTTATCTACACCAGATTGTCTTTTATCTGAATGAGTTATCTCAGCAAGGCCCAAATCACTGGATGTGAAGAAATAGTCCAAGGCCACTAAGTTACAGTGGATTAATTGTCCATCATATCCTGTGCAAAGGTGTCATACAGAAATGGTCACTGTGTCTAACTAGCGTGATGCAACCAGCATAATGAATGAGTATAATATCTTTGTGAAATGAAAGATTTATAATCTGATTTTTTGCTATTACAAAATAAATCAGGCTGGGTAATTTATAAATAATATTAATTTATTTATCACATTCTTAGAGTCTGAGTTCAACACTTTGAAAGAGCCCATCTCCTGAAATGTGTCTTCCCCTTACCAATGGCTGCCTTTTCTTTCAGTTTGCTATAGCTTCATAACACAGAATGTGTCAAAAACACGTGAAGTTTCTTTTATAAGGGACCTGAACTTGCTCATGAAAACTCTGTCCCCCTGAGTGAGTCACCAATTAAATATTCCACACCTAATACTATCACTTTATTATATATCATTAACTCAAGTTCGAGGGACAGAGAAGAGCATAATCAATACCACTGTGAAGTAAATTACAACTTAGACCTGACACTGGGATAGGACAGAAATTCATCTAGTACTGTTGGGCTGATGGCCATGGAAAATAATG
This sequence comes from Myocastor coypus, assembly GCA_004027025.1. Lineage (NCBI taxonomy): Eukaryota > Metazoa > Chordata > Mammalia > Rodentia > Myocastoridae > Myocastor > Myocastor coypus. The sequence goes on from PVJA010005954.1 coordinate 20,352, forward strand.
AATTTTACTGATAAAAAAACTTCTGCCCATGTACAAGAGGATGAACTAATTTGCTCAAACAATGCAACTAAATATAGTAGAACAATCGTCTATAGTCAAACTTATGGTAATCTCTGTCACTTTCTAAGATAGATCTCTTCTCTACATAGACCAAGAAGTAACTCGAGTTGGGACAAAGATGAATATCCTTGTATTTTTCAAGTTTTCAACAGTATCATTAAACTCTTCAGTCCCTCAAAGAATGCAGTATGCTTTCATTAAAAAGTGAATTCAGTCTTAAAAGTTTTCATCCCAGCCCTTGCCACAATACTAACCCTCCTCAGGTCAAGGAACCAATGTGGAGATTCTGACAGCTTCTGAGAATGTCTTATTGAGGTTTTCACTCTTACAATTGGGAAACAATTACAGGATTATTTGGTGAATCAAGGGGAACCACAGAGAAATATATTTTAACTAAAACTTACCCGTTAAGTCACTTTGCAGTGATTCTTACATCAGGATGAAGCTTCAGGTCTTGTGGGCTTAGCCTCAGGTCAGGGTCATTTGTCAGCACTCTTCAAAAGGTCTGTATGTTTCATTTATTACAACATATAACTAATTTGGTAAAAGGTTGGAGATCTGAGTGAGAACAAGTGAAAGGAAAGAGTAGTAGCATAAATTTGCAGTAATGTGTAAGAATCTTTAAGATAAATACTACTCTTTGAGTTGTGAACTAGTAAACTTACTACCTTCTGAAAAGTGATTGAGGAGGCTTACTTCTCTGTTTATTCATCAGATATGATTGTATTCTTTTGATCTAGAATATTATACATAGTCAGCTTTCTATATATTTCACTCGTAAATAGATCAGAACCTATTATCCAACAACAAAGCACTGAGTTGTTTTATCATTTTTCTTTGTCTCTACTTATTTGCCTGCCAGCAAATATTAATTTAAAACTCTAAATGAGAGGGCCAGAGAGATATCTCGGCTGACTAATCACCGTCTAAGACAAGTGCAGGGATCAGAGTTTGATCCCTGGCACATGTTATGCCAGCCTCACCCCCACAGGCATGCTGATCCTGCCACTGAGACCAGGCATGGTGGTGTGCGGTAATTCCAGTGCGTGAAGGCTGAAACAGGAAGATCACTATGAGTCCATGGTATGTAGTGAGACCCTGTATCTAATATATTTATAAAAAAACCCTCCAAATAAGTTATTCTAATGTACAGTTAAATACAAAAAGAAAAATTCTGAAGTGTTTTGAATTATGGTGCACATATTTTTCAATATGCTTATTTTTATTTATTTATGTTTTTTTCACAGTGCCAGGGATTGAACTCAGGACCCTCTGCTTGCCAGCCAAGCACTTATTCTGCTGAGCTATTTCTCTGGACCTCATTATGTTTAAATAAATGTAAAAATAATCCCTTGAGTGTCTACTTATTTGTTGCAAAGAAATATTGATATTGAACGTGTATGCACATTATATTCTATAATTTTGTGATTATTTGTACAATCAATTTATCAAAAGCATTTTATGTACATATAAATTTATATTACATACATAAAATTCTCTCAAAGCTTCCAAAGTCAGATAAAATTTAAAACTGAAGTATCTTTCAGTATTCCTGCCATCACTGACTGTTAGGAAAGATTATGGAAGGTGACTCCATGATTTCACTCATGTAAAAACTTTAGTGTCTTCCAAATAATGAATATAGAGTTGATTCTTTACAAAAATAGTACTTCTATTAATTATTTTTTAGTCTCATTTTATTTTTCCAAAGGAGATTCATTCTATATTTGTGCACAGGGATTAACACATTCCAAGTAAGAGTTAAGTAAGTCAAGCCAACTAGTTGATTTTATCTGTGTTCCAGTCCATACTCATTATCGTGCTATTTTTGCCACCTAAAAGAGCCACAATTGCCTTTCTAAATATTAAATGCTTGAATAAAAGAAAGAAAATCAGGTTAAGAAGAGGGATCACAAAGGAGATAAAAGATAGATGGATTGATAGATGGAAAACAAATAAAAGGAAAAGTTTCAAAGCCAAGACTTGGGTATTATATATATATATTCCGCATTGGTAAATTTATACTTTCTTGAATTTTTGCTTTGTTTTGATGTTTGAAGGATCGGATGTGAGGTATCATGTATTCTTGATGAGTGAATGATCTACCTGAGCTACATCCAGTGTTTTAAATATTTATCCTTTGTATTTGCTTATTGCCCTATTCAAAATAAATCCCCTTAGAAGTAATCGCTAGGTGGATTGAAATTTAGGAAGACAGAAATATGTCTCCCCATTTTGGAAGATTTCCATGTGTGTTATTTGAAATTCCTTTAAATGATGTATTATGTTTCAACAATAATGTATTCAGTTATGCAATCCTGTCTATTTATTTTATATTTTTAGGAACCGTGCAGTATTTTTACATGCAGTTCTAACTTCTTTGTACTTTCAAGATCAGGAGGAAATCTTTGATGCCAAATTTTTACTGTGAGGGATTTTTTAAAATTGTACCTTGTACCTCTACGTGCACTCATTACTACACCTTTCCTTCCTTGTCCACTGAAACATGTTCTTATCTTCTGGTATTAAAGGAACTCCTGAACCAAGTTGTATATTTGCCACCTTATTACTCAATAAGCATTTCATACAAGAGCCCCTTATTTATTTAATGGAAGAGCTACACTAAAAACCAATACTTACTGTGCATTCGTGTTACTTGTGGGTGTTTTTGCTCTGAAGTTTTCTCAGTTGATAAAGGAAAATATGTGTATATATAGTGACTGCGCATTTTCACTAGATATTTCTGTGCGTAACCATCTGTATTTATAGTAAAATAAGCATGAGTGTTACCAGTTCCTACATTGCCCCTTCAACACTCTCCTGGATATCTGTAAATTTCCATACCTGAATAAGACTTCCAGCCTGCACAGTCAACAGTCTATTTATATAATGGTGCAATAGATGTTTATTGCAGCATCACCTGTGTCTGCAGTGGAAATAATTTTATAGACTATGGTACCAAGCATCTGTGAAGACAATTTTCACCTTATTTTCATACACAGGTTCTGCAGTTTTCAAAGTTATGCTACCAGCCAGAGCTTGCTGGCCAAAGGAACTTAATTTAAGGGACAAGGTAGCCTCCCACTGGCAGCCAGCACAGGCAGGTGTACAAAGTGCAACAGTGCTGCGCGCACTGGAGTTCTGAGGAATCCAGTTAGAGGCAGAGACCACTGGCCTGGAGCTTCCGATGGGGTTCCCGTGAGTCCAGAGTGGGCAGCCGAAGGGTTTGTGCTGGAAGCTGGGTCGCTCGTGTGCAAAGCCAAGGGGAAGACAGGAGCTCATCCGAAGAAACTCAGCTTGCCTGCTTCCTTCTTTCCCTGCTGTGTTCCACTCGGTTGCAAGCCTGTAGGTTGGTGCTGCTCGCTCTCAGGGTGGGTCTTTTATTGAGTAAATGCCTCCAATGATTAGCACAGAGCTGTGCTAATCCAATCAATTGGGGGGATTTCCTAATCAAGCTGATACAACACTTAACTGTGATGTTCACTAAGGTCATCACTTTCAGTGAGTTACTTTCATAGCTGTGGGTTCACTAAGGATTATTTTCTTAAAATGTTTTATTAGTAAATGTTGGTATTATGCAATTAACACTTTCATTTTGAGGGAGTTGCTGTATGTACATAACATTTTAATTTTTCTCCCTCTCTCTTCCCCTCACCTCCCATGTATCTCACATCCTGGATTCCGTTCTATCCTCACAAAGTCTCTTTTCTTGCACCATCTGCTGTATATTTTTGTTTTTAAATTATTTAGACTTTAGATTTCCTTTTTTCTTTTTTTTTTATCTTTTTGAGACAGGGTCTCGCTATGCAGTTGAGGCTGGCCTTGAGCTCACTTTTGTAGCCCAGGCTGGTCTCGAACCAATACTTTATGGATGATATAAATTAGAACATGTTTTTGAAAATAAATGACAGGCTATATTTTCTAAAGGAATGAAAACAACTTCACCCAATTGTGTGTGTGGTAGTGTTTTCAGGAATTTGACTACTTAATCAGAGCACAAACAGAAGGAGTGCTGGGCCCAGCAGCCAGATTTGAGCCAGGCCTGGGTGATCGACTTTGAGTTCAGTAGAAATAAACCAGGTATGTAGAGGCCTACTGCTAGGCCGGGCAGGACCCACGCTGAGATGCAGACCTGCGGTGAGGATCCTTGCTGCATGAAGGTAGCAGGAGGTAACAGGTACACTAGGCTGCCTGGAAATTGTTAGGTACAGGATGGGAAGTGTGCAGACAAAGCTCAGGGTAGCTCTAATTTAAATATAAATTCTCAATTTTGATCTGCTTTGTTATACAGCAATAATGTTTGCTCCTATTGTCTAAGTACAAACTCATTTACTTACAAAAATTTGTCAATGCATAAATTTCACTAGATGCTATTACTAAATCTAATTCTATTACTGTAAATACAATACCATATTTACTTGAACCACTTGCTCTTCCTTGGGTAATAATATCAGGAGGTGTCTGGGCAATAAACTCAGGAAAGTCCTACACCAAAGGATGGAGCACAGTGCCAAACAAAAACAAATATCTCACTCTCAATTAATGGAGAAGCAGCATCTTGGGAAAAACACAAAACAGGAATCTCTGACACAAGAGAGATACCTGAAAATCAGACTTTGCAGAGAGGCTGTTACTACAATGATACAACTATCTACTCTCAAACTTTCACAAAAAGGTTTGACAGAAATAAAAACAAAGAGTCTTTATGAAATACAAAACGACAAAGAGAAGGAGCAAAATACGCTCGCAGGCCCCAAGCCCACCCTGAACAAGCCCAGTAGACATTAGCATGGGAGAAACGTAAAGTCATGAACCTGAAATCACAGAAATAATAACAACTGAAGTAAAGAAACTACTGCTGAAGGGTATAAAGGAAATGAAATCAGAAATAATCTCCCAGGTTAAAAAGAAACAGTAGCTATAATGAAAGAACTAAGTGTTTCTAAAGAAGGCACAGATAAAATAATAGAAAAATGATGGAAATATAGAATGAACAATATAGGAAAAAAATTGAATGAATGAAACACATTCAGAGATATATAGGACATAAAAATCTCCATTAGAAGTTGACAAAACCATTTGAATGGAAATGAACAAGGACATTCAGACCTTAAAGACAGCATTGCATCTTGTGATTGGGAAAGAGAACGTCTCTTAAAAAGCAACAAAGATCCAGGAAATAATAATTCAACAGCTGCAAGATGATGCAAAGTTGAACAACATAAGACAAATAGACATCATTGATAAAGAGGGAGCCAACACAAAATACATAAAATATGTATAAGCAGAAGCTATAGCAGAAAACTTCCCAAATATGAGAAACAACCTGACATTCAGGTAGTAGAGGCACATAGAATTTTAAATAATATCAACCCATTAAAACCGCACCCAGGCATACAATAATCAAGTTCCCAGAAACTGAGCCACAGAACAACATACTAAAAGATACTAGAGAAAAAGAAACAGAACACATTTAAAGGTAAACTCATTAGAATAACAGCAGCTTTCTCATCACAATCCATTGTCAATAAGAGCATGGAGTGAAATATTTAAATCCTACAGAAAAACAAATTCCAACCCAGACCGATATACCCTACAAAACTATTCAAGTTTAATGCAGAAGTAATGTACTTCCATCACAAAGAATAACTAAACAAATTCATGATGACTAATCCAACCCTACATAGAATACTAAAACTCATTCTTCAAAGGGATCAAAATGACCCCAATTCCAGAAAGAACCTAATAAACAGGGCAAGCAGTAAAACATAGGAACAAAGTAAGGATCCAACAACAGGACATTAATGTTACAAACATAAGCCAATATGCATCTATTAAAACCATTAATGTAAATAGACGCAATTCACAGCTTAAAAGAAATGAATTTTCAGAGTAGATTAAGAAGTAAAATCCAACAATGCACTCTATACAGGAGATGTATACAACCCACAATGAAATTCATAGGGTGAAACTCAAAGGATGGAAAACAATACTACTTGCTCCAGGACCTCAGAATAATGCAGAGAATCTTAAGTTCAAACCAAGAATGATTAAGTGACATAAAGAAGATTACTATATACTGGTTAGGAGAAAACTTCAAGAGGAAGAAATAACAATCTTAAATATATAGGCACCAAATATGAGAGGAACCAACTATGTAAGACAAATTTTAATGAATGAAAAAGTCTAATAACCAATGTCACAATCTTCAAAGGAACGTAAATACTCCCTTAACTCAAAAAGCTAGGACAGGGATGGAAAGATAGCTTAGTGAACTAAGTGCTGGCTTAGGAAAGCACAGGAAATGGGGTTCCATCCCTAACAGCACATGCCATGCCAGCCCCACCCCCAAGAACACTGAGCCAGCAGCTAGACTGGGTGTGGTGGCACACAACTATAACCCCAGCACTGGGGGAGGCTAAAAACAGGAGCATCACTAGGAGTTTGAGCTGTTTAATGAGACCTTGTACCAAATACATTAAAAAAAATACATCAAGAGACAAATAATTACCAAAGAGGTAGTAGAATGGAACTAAACCTTTGAACAAATGGACTTATTGGACATATACAGAATATTCTACCCAACTATATCTGAATATTTATTCTTTTCAGCTGCATATGGAACATTCCCTAAATTAGAAGAACTACTAGTTCATAAATCATGTTTAAGCAAATGCACAAAAACAAAATTCTGCCATGCTCGATATCTGACCACAGAGCTATCAAACTGTACATTAATGACACTTTCCACATAAACATTTGGAAATTAAATAACATCCTCCTCAGCAACCAATGAGTTAAAGAAGAAATTAAGCAAGCATTAAGTAATATACACAATGCAACAAAAATTCAAACACAACTTACTGGAATTTGTGGAATGCAATGAAAAGAGTTCTCAGAGGGAAGTTTGTACCAGTCAAGTCAAACATTAGGAAAACAGACAGTGAACAAATAAATATTCTAATGCTACATTCAAAGCTTTTAGGAAAATAAGAGAAAACGAAGTTCAAAGCCTAAAGCCAGGAGAAAATTAAAAGATTAGAGTAGAAATTAATGCAATGGGGGCAAGAAAAACAATACAAAGTATTAATGAATCAAAGATCAGGATCTTTGAAAGGTTAAAACAAATGATAAACTCTAGCCAGCCTCACCAAAAAGAGGAAAGAAAAGACTCATGCTCTGGCAAAAGAAATGAAAATGGTGAAGTTACTACAGATACTGTGCAAATTCCAAAGATCATCAATAACTATTTTGAAAATTTTTGCTTTCACAGACTCAAAGACACTGAAGAAATGGACAGATTCCTAGATAGGTACAAATTACTAAAACTGAATCAAGACAGTATAAAAACTTTGAATAACACAATATTAGCCAAGGAAAAGAAAATATGATGAAAAACTTAAAAAGTCTAGGTCTGGCTAGACTCACATCTGAATTCTCCAAGAAATTTAAAGATTTATTTCCAAAATTCCCTAAAATCTTCAATGAAAATAAAAAGGAAACTATGCTCCCAAAAAACCAACCCTGGAGCCAAGTATTACACTGATACCAAAACTAGAGAAAAATTTAAGCAAAAATGTGAATTACACATCAATAACCATTATGAACATAGATGCAAAAGTTCTCAGTGAATTACTAGCAATGAAAACACAGCAAAGAATCAGATTACATACCATGACCAGGTCTGTGATGATGGTTCAAAATACATAAATCTATAAATATAATACTCTATATCAAAACCAAAACCCATGTGATCATCTTAACAGATGCCGAAAAGACTTGTGACAAAGTCCAACACTTATGCATGATTAGAGGCTTACAGAAAAATAGAATCCATGGCCTTTGCCTCAATCTGATAAAAGCCAGTATGACAAACCAACTATCAACATAATTTTAAGTGGAGAAAAACTGGGAGCTACTGCTTTGAAAGCAGGTGTAAGTGGGGGAAGTCCCCTATCTTCATTTCTATTCAGTTTAGTTCTGGAATCATTAGCCATAGCAGTTAGACCTGATGGACAAATAAAGGGAGTAAGTACAAGTATAGGAGAAGATAAACAATCATTATTTGCAGATGACATGATACTCTACTTGGAAGACCCAAAAAACCGCACCAAGAAGCTCATAGAATTAATACACAAATTCAGTAGTATGGCAAGATACAAAGTCAGCACCCAACAATTAACAGTATTCCTATACACAGATAACAAGCTCGCTGACAGAGAAACTGGAGAAACAATATCCTTCACAATCCCATCCAAAAAAAAAAAAAAAAAGAAATACTTATGAAAATATATAAAAAAATAAAATATACAATGAAAATTGTAGTATTCTGAAAAAAGAGATTGAAGTTCTCTGAAAATGAAACAATATTTGTTGTTATTGAATACGAAGAACCAAACTTGCGAAAATGGGTATGCTCCCAAAATTGTTAGACAGATTTAATACAATCCTCGTCAAAATACTATCAACATTCCTTACATTGCTGAAGTATATTTAGAACCAGAAAAGAAGTAGAATAACAAAGGCAATCCTGGACAACAAAAGCAGTGCAAGAGGCATTACAATCCCTGACCTGAAATAATGAAACAAAGCAACTGTGATTGTCTTCTTAGTGTGAGAACCTGAAAGAGAACAATAGAATCTGAAGGGCATAACAGACAATGGCAAAAGGGAATGAACTTATTTAAATGGAGAGAGTTACTGAGGTGAGAGAAGGATAGGAGAGGGAGGCTGGGAAAGAGAATTACCTATGCATGGAAACGGGATGGTTTGGGCAACTGTTGTGTGTATTTCTGCTGTTCTATGGAAAGAAGCAGTCAAGGCTTTATTTATTTATTTTTTTTTTCTATTTTAGGGAAGGGTCTACAGGGTGTTCAGGGTCTCACCACTCTCTCAGACTCACAGTGATCTGCCTGTTTACAGCCTCCCAAGGGCTAGGATTACAGGTGTGCACCATCACAGCCAGTCTCAACTGACATCTCAGCGAGACTCCAGGGCAGGGCCAGCACAGCAGGCCACGGGATTGAATCCCAGGCTCCTTAATACTTTAATTGAGCCGGGCGTGGTGGCTCATGTCTGTAATCCCAGCACTCGGGAGGCTGAGGAAGGAGGATTGGTGCGAGTTCGAGACCAGCCTGGGCTACAGAAAGTGAGCTCAAGGCCAGCCTGAACTGCATAGCGAGACCCTGTCTCAAAAAGACCAAAAAAATAAAATAAAATAAATAAAAAAATAAAAAAAAAACCTTTAATTGGTTTATTCTCCTTTTTTTCAATAGTTTCATCTTTTTATCTTCTTAATTAATTCTACATTTATTTTTTTTTCCTCTTGCCATTTTACAGGAATCAGGTAATATGAATAACTGGTCAAAGACAACAATAAGTATTACAACAAAAGCTTTGAAATTCATACTACTTGTTAAGTGAAAATCTGTCGCACTTGTAACATTTTCTGTTTTAATTTTAATTTGTACTCTTTTAATTCTAATTTATATTGTCTAATTGTACTTTTATATTTTTAAATCTACTGTGGTAAATTCAGTGTGGTACTAGCAAAAAACAAAACAAAACAAAACAAAACAAAACAAAACAAAAACCTAAGTGTCAGTGGAACAGATTAGAGCATGCAGACACACACTTTGACAAAGTGGCCTAACATATTCGTTAGAGGAAAGATAGCCTCCTTAACAAATGGTGCTGGAAAAACTAGCTCTCCACATGTAGAAAACTAAAAAAAGACCAGGTCTATAGTCATGCAATAAACTAAAGTCAAAATGGATTAACTATTCAAAGAGGTACACTAAATTCCATGGAAAAGAAAGTAGGTAGATATCTTAAAGACATAGGGGTCGACAGAAATTTCATGAACAAAAATCAAACTGCATGTGCAATACTTCAAAGAACAATTAGAATCTCATCTTATTGAGTTTCTACATATCAAAAGAAATCAATAGAGTGAAATTCCCTACAAATTGGGAAAAATCTTAACCCATAATAACTCATACAAAGGTCTTCTATCTAAAATATATAAAGAGAGAGAGACAGAGAGAGATGAGAGAGATAGAGAGAGAGGGAGAGAGAGAGAAAGAAAGAGAGGGAGGGAGAGAGAGACAGAGAGAGAGAGAGAGAGAGAGAGAGAGAGAGAGAGAAAACTAAACTTTTGGGCTGGGGAGATAGTACAGGAGCACAAGAGTCTGCCTGGCAAGTGCAAGGTCCTGAGTTTGACCCTTGGTTGAGAAAGAAAGAAAGAAAGAAAGAAAGAAAGAAAGAAAGAAAGAAAGAAAGAAAGAGGGAAGGATAGAAGGAAAGAAAGAAAGAAAAAGCTTATTACAAACTAAATGTTTTTGAAACAGAATTTATGATCAAACAGGAATCAAAACTTGAGAAGTCTGGAAATTCTTGTAATGGCTGTAAGAAAACGTTGCAAATGCCTGGAAGGGAGTTCCTAGGGTGAGACTGAGCAAACATTTGACAAGGAATTTAGCATGAAGCTGGATGTGATAAGTACTATCAATTAAGACAACTAAAGCAGGATGAGAAGGTGCATCTGACCACCTTTCATCATAACACAAGGATCGTAAGTCTTTAGGGAAAGAATGATGCTAACAGTGGTGTGTTAGGGGGATACCCACTCAGAACCCCCCTCCTGTCTCTCTCTCAGACAGGAGCTTTCTTTCAATAAATCTGTTATGCTAATTACAAAAAAAAAAAGTGGTGTGTTAGGCAATTACAGAACATAATAGCTTGGTCCTCACCCCTGGTTCCATTCTCTGACCTCTGAACTCTTCACTGAGCCCAGCTGTGTGTCTACATTTGGTCGAGATCCCTTGAAGATCACAGGAGAGTATATAGATGGTAAATACTAGAAGCATCTGCGTTGCCATCTTTCAAGGCACTAGCTATGGAAGCATGAAAACTTCTACCTAGATGTTGAAGCCACTTGGAAACCTAAGCACGTGACTCACACAGGTGGTGAGGCAAGTAGTGAAAGCAGCATAGAAATCTTGACTAGGACAGAGCCTAAGAGAGCCCTGGAGTCTGTGCTGCCTCAGATATCTCAGGCTGAGTCAGGAGGTTGCAGGTATTGTCTGAGAAAATCACAGAGGGGACACCGGTAAAGCAGTGCCATAGGAGCTTTGCCTTCCAGAACCCAGGAGACCTTATTCCTATGCTATTTTGTTGAAACAGAATGCTATTTCTTTCTTTCTTTTTTTTATTTTTTTCTTTTTGAAACAGGGTCTCGCTATGCAGTTTAGGCTGGCCTTGAGCTCACTTTTATAGCCCAGGCTGGTCTCGAACTCACACTGATCCTCCTGCCTCAGCCTCCCGAGTGCTGGGATTACAGGTGTGTGCCACTACTCCCAGATCCAGAATGCTATTTCTGATAGACAGAAATGTATTCAAGAAGGTGAATCCCAACATCTAAGATTTGAGGTGTTATTTTGTTTTACATGCCAGAACTTTTACTTCTTTATTCTTTCATATTTCTTTTTCTTAGGGGCCTGCGGAGATGGCTCAGCAGCATATGCACCTGCCTGGTGGATGTAAGCTCCTGAATTTGATTGCTGGTACTGAGACAGGAAAAAAAAAAGGATTTTCATATTTTTTTTTTCTTGAAATGAGAATGCAAATTTTAAGCCCGTCAATTTGAAGCACATTGTATTTTGGAAGTGCACAGCTTGTTTGATATCACAGGTATAGATCTGAAGCTCAAGGAGCCTTACAATTGATCATTTTTGCCTCTCATACCCCGTTTAAATGATCACTTGTTGAGAATCTAGGCTTAGAACTATAAATTGATACTGGAATGAATTAAGAATTTGCAGGTTATTGGAAATGAGTACAGCTTTTTTGTAACAAAGATGGGACTTTTAAAAGCAAAGTTTAGAATACTCTGATCAGAATAGTTATGTCTGCTCCAAACATGACCATTATAATTTTAATCCCCAACCAGATTGTATTATTAGCTGAACCATTTAGGGGTGTTCGGCTCATACGTACATCACTCTCATAAAAGGAAATCAGTCCTTTCACCACATGAAGACACAGAAGCAGGTCTATGGGGCTGGAGAGCTCCCGTGATGCTGAGAGTGCAGGCGTCTTACTCCTTGTCCTAAATATATTTCTGCTCTTTATAAGCCAATCCATCTGAGACATTTTCTTATAGAAGGCAAAACGGATTAGAAGTCTTTCAACAACAAAGAAATTCAAATAACTTAGATTTTCTGTATTCTTTTTCTGACACATTGCATGTCTTAAAGCAAAACAGAATGTATGACCTATATTGCTTTGTCTTCTTTCTTTCTTTCTTTCTTTCTTTCTTTCTTTCTTTCTTTCTTTCTTTCTTTCTTTCTTTCTTTCTTTCTTTCTTTCTTACTTTCTTTCTGCTTCTTCTTCTGTATATTTTTAGGGAAGTGTCTACAGGTTGTTCAGGGTCCCACTAGATCAGCCGTGTAGTGATCCTCCTGTTTTCAGCCTCCCAAGGTGCTGGAATTACAAGCACGCGCCATCATGCCCAGCCTCAATTGATATCTCAGCCCATCATGGGGACAGGGCCAGCACTGGGCACCAGGGATCCACCCCAGCCTCTGAGCTCTGCCTAAGCAGGCACTTTAGTCTGCTGAGCTATCTGGCTGAGGGGGTAGTTTCGACTCTGGCTTCCCATGAGCTGCAGAGAGGGGCTTGGAGCAAATGAGACAACATCACGTTGGTGGCAGAGAGCCAAGATTTCATCCTCGTTTTAATTATTAGGTATCTTTAGACTTAAGCATCCATGGAGGCAAAAGCAAATTTTAATGACAATACACAGAATCCTGCTTTGCAGCTACACCCATGGATATGGTTCAGAGGCCTCTGGAATTAGTTTACAGAAGAATTTGACAAAAGTGTGAAGGATTATTTCAAAAAGAGTCTGACATACTCTGTGATAGGACATACTGTGTAGATGCTTCATCTTTCTTAAATATTCTGTAGACTGCTTGGTCTTGCTGGACTAGACAACTGTAATTTTGGAAAGGCAGAATAGTGTAGATTCATTTCCAAATAGACAATGGCCAGGAGCTGGGGAAGTAGTTCAATAGAATAAGCACTTGCCTAGCAAACACAAGGATCTGAGTTCAATTCCCAGTCCAGCAAAAACAAAAACAAATAAACAAAACATTTAGCTCGGTGGGCATGCCTGTAATCCCAGCATGTGGGAAGCTGAGGCAAGAGGATCAATGTGAGTGTGAGACCAGCCTAGGCTACAAAAGCTAGCTCACGGCCAGCCTGAACTGCATAGTGAAACCGTGTCTCAGGAAGACAAAAACAAACAAACAAAAGAAAATAGACAATGAGATATTTTAGTCCCTGTAATTGTCATCTTCCTTAATTGATATCTGCCCTTCAAGTACTATGTCTCTAAGCTTAGTATACCCTATTCTCAACCACACCTAAAGTTAAGAATGCTGAAACAACTGTTACCTGTGGAACATCTTTTCCCATCTTGCTATAGCCTGCTTGGTTTATATTTTCACTGTTGTAATCAGGAAATGCTCTAGATCACTTTTCTTTGGCTCCATGGTTATGATCGTTCATATAACCTTTGCTATAACTGAGTATCTCATTCAAGGAAACTGGAGTGCAAGTTTCTGGGAAGCGGTTGTTCATCTTTCACACAGAATAAGCTGTTTTCTCATTTCCTTTAAAGAAGAGACATTACCGTACGTCATCAATGTTAGGTAGAGCTTAATGAACATGATTGGTGGAGACACACAACATGAATCCTAGTACAAATCTAAACTCTGAAAAGGAGGACTCAAATAATGAAGAACAAAACTAGAGGCTACTTGCTATATTATGTCAAAAATTTAGGATTCTTTTTGTCTGTGCCATGAGACGTTGAAGCCACATTAGAAGTTGACAAATTATTGTGTAAGGCAGAGAAAATCCAAAGCCACACATTATCTATTTAATTACATGGGTCCTACTGGCTCTGTTAGTTAAAACCACAGTAAGTATCAGAACAAAATGACCAGGAAAGAAAAAAAAATAGTAGAAGAGAAAGATGGGAAAGCACCTGAAGTGGACTGCTGCAATCATGTCAACATTGTGCCCTGGAACCTGCAAAACTGGGAGACAGATGCACTGATATTTTCTGATTTTGTTTTTGTTTGTAGGACCGGGTTTACAACTCATAAACTGATGAGACAGACACTGTGCCACAGAGCTATCTCCCCAGCCCCAAAATGCACTAATCTGCGCCAGCTGTCCACATCAGATGTGGGACTGCAAACCTGCCCAGTGTCTTTGCCAGTCATCAGTATTTTCTCCTTAAGTGTGGGATGATTTGAATGGGATGTTAGCTACATATTATCATCAGGTTTTGAGCGCCCCTGCAGCATCTCTTGTCTTTTTTTATCTAAATTATTTTTGTTTGTTTGTTTATTTATTTATTTTTATGGCCGGCTTAGCCTGCGCTGAGGGCAGGGCTGACGCAGCATGTGGTGCCAGGGATCAAACCGCGGTCCCTGCAGCTGCCTAAGCTTTCCTAAGCAGGTGCTTTAGATCACTGAGCCATTCTGCCAGGCCCCGTGCATCTCTTGTCTTTTCCCACTCTAGTAAATGAGGCTCAGAGGCAGGTCCCCTAGATTGTGAAAATTCATTGTCTATTATAGTTTGATATTAGTAGATTGTCTTCTATGACTTTTACATAGACATCTCAATATTTTGACACACATCACAAGATTGTAGTGTATTTTTTAATTATATGACCAATTATGTGATCAAACTTAGCAATTCAGCATTAAATAACTTTGCTTTGTATTTTCTTTGTGAGAATTTATAAAAATGAATGACTCCTTGCACAAACACCTTTGCAGAAGTTCATTTATATATAGATATTTCCTTTTCCTTTTTGAGACCGAGTTTCACTCAGCAGTTTAGGCTGGACTTGACCTCACTTTGTAGACCCACACGCAGCAATCCTTCTGCCTCAGCCTCCTGAGTGCTAAGATTACAGGAGCACACCACCACACCTGGCCTAGACATTTCTCAATTAATGACCTATTTATTTTACAACTGAATGGTCTTTCACCTGAGGCTCACCATTCAGGCCTCCAATTCACCACGTGGATTTAATGTCCTTTCTTGTTTGGGCAGTTTGGCACACTTTGGTAATAAAGTCTCAGTGTTTCTGTGTATGTTTTCTTATATAGCACTGTAATTTCTGTTTGTTATACCATTTGACACAATGCTGTAGCTTTATGTTTTGTTATATGCTAGTACACTGCATATTGATTTATGCAAATATAAGCAAAGTTATCAGGTTGGAGTTTCAACACTTCTTTGTCCTAAATATTGTAGAGTACATACTGTGAATTACTCTTCATTTAGCAAGCAGGCCACTTAACAAACTAAGTGCAAGAATATAATTCTGTAATTAGAAAAAACAACATCTATATTTGTAGTAGTATGACTTACAGACTCACTACATTAAAGTGCTGTTTATAATTTTTATTATGATGGAATGGTAAAATTTGTATAATTGAATGTGTTGCTCTTAATTCTATTTTGACAGTAATGCTATCAGCACTTGTTTCATGTTTGACTTTGCTAGCACACTAGTACATTTAAAATTATATAACAAATGAGCATGAGTTATAGGTGATAATAATACATAGTGTCAATAGAGACTCTAATAAAGAAGATCCTTGGCATCTTGAAGCTAAAAATATGTGAGATATTTCTCTTCCTTTCATGTAATCTATTTCTATGTTTCCTTGAATTTTTCTTATGTATATAATATGTAGACAGATCGTTTGGCAGAGTTGAACACACCATGTGTATCACTCACCTTTTCATCCCTGGATCGAACTACACAATGCCCTGGATTTAGGAAAGAAGGTGTTCACGGTTTCAAAGGGTTCAGTCCAAGTGACTGGCTGAAAGATAGGAAAACAGCTCAGTGGAAAACCATGGTGGAAAAAAGCTGCCAATATGTGGAATCAGAAAGCAATAGAAAGAGCCAGAGAGGGAGAGAAAAAGACAGAGATGACAGAGAGGCACAGGGAGAGAGAGAGAGAGACAGAGACAGAGGCAGAGACAGAAATGGAGACAGAGAGATAGAGACAGACAGAGAGACAGAGAGAGGCAAAGACAGAGAGGGAGACAGAGACAGAGACAGACAGAGACACAGATAGTCAGAGAACTGGAATAGAAGCAGACTTTTTCAGTTTACACTTCCACGAGGTTGATCTCTTTCTGTCTAGGTCTTTCTGCTGATACAATATTTGCTATGACCTTATCAGTGTTTATAATAGGAAATCATTTCCGTGGTGCTCCTGTATTCAAGTACTTCCCAAAAAGCCACCATTGGATGGTTGGAACCTGGGATGATATTTTAGGTCTAGACCATGAAAATATGCAAGTACAAGTTTATATAAAGATATCTAATGAAATTTAGTCATTTTAAAATTTTATAATATAAATATAAGCATTTATAGATAAGTCTTATTTAAATTTGTCAAGTCCTTTTCACTTTTCTCTGGTTACTTACTCTCCCTTCTGGAATACTTTTTTTGTTCCAGATAAGTGAAATTTAACTTGTAACCACAATGTGCCCTGTTAATCTAAGAAAATAAACATAGTGGAAATACATGTGACATTACACGCACTTAGAGGCACACATGATACAAGATGGAACTGTAGCTCAGTGGTAGAATGTGTTCCTAGCAATATGTGGCCTTTGCTTCAATTTGTAACATGTGTGTGTATGTGTGCACCCATACATGAACATGTGCATGTGCGTGCATGCACACACACACACACACACACACACACACACACACACATGCACACACATATAGAGACACACACTTGAAGAATAAGAAAAATGAAAACATAATGTGTGGGAATTATGGTACTAGGGATTGAACCGAAGACCCTGCTCTTGCCATGCAAGTGCTTATTCTACTGAGCTATCTACCAGCCTAGAAAAAGTATTTTGTGAATGTAGAGAGATTAAAACCATTTAAGCAAAATAATTTTGTAGAAATATTGTACTGTTTTAATCATTTTGTGCCATTATTATAGGTGTTTGACTCCATTTTCTGAGTGGTAATTAATATCTGTTTTCTTTTCTCCCCCCCAGGACCATGGTTTGAACTCATGACCTTGAACTTGCAAAGCAGGCACTTGTGCCACGGAGCTATGTCCCCAACCCTATCAGCTTTGCTTACATATTTTCTTCACTGAAAACTGAAAATTCTGACCAATTATGTTGTTGTCTTCTACATCTTAAGTCACACATTGTACTCTGAGCTGTGAGGGGACATTGGACATGAATATGAAAACTGTTATTCAGTTGAAAGAAGTTTCTAACATTTTTTTGAGAGATGAAATTAAAACTGACTCTAGAAACAGGATGGTATTTAGATTACAATGACTTCAAATTTTGATAAATTTTAAATGTATTAAATTGGCCTAGGCAAATAACTCAGCATATTAAAGTGCCTGTAGGCAGGAGCAGGGGCCAGGGATTTGATCCCTGAGCCGGCTGTGCCAGCCCCGCCACTCGGGTACATGGAGATGGCAATTGACACTGGGCCTAGTGGTACACCTCTGTAATCTCTGATTTTGAGAGATTGTAAACAGGCAGATTATTACAAGTCCAGTATAGTAGTGAGACCCTGAACACCCTGTTGAACCTTCCCTAAAATACAATAAATAAATAATATATTAAAGATTATTTGACATTAATTTTAACTGTCAATTGCTTGAATTTTTTTTAACTGCTAAATTTTTGAAAATGTATCAGGCATAAAAAATAATTTTGTGACTGGTCAAAAGCACCGTGTGGTGGAATTTCTATCATGATAGAACTTTTATTTAATATAATGCTTTTATAAAAGTGGAGCAGCATGTTGCAAATTAAAAACTACATAATTTTATTTGTGTACTTGGGAATTATTAAGGAACATTCATGAGCCAATTGTCCTGCACAAATACACTATTGCTCATATGAGTACCAATTTTATACAGGACATTATCACTTCTCAGCTTTTGGATAAGATCAACTACAATACAGGAAATTAATTATTTCAAAATGTGCTGGGTAGTTTAAGGCATAAATTCCAGGATGGGTCCAAGAATAATAAATTCAGAAGAAATTTGTGGTAATCTGGCCACTAGGGAATGTTGAGGTTGCCACACAAGATAACAGTTCTATTGCTGTATTTCATTGATGATGATTAATTGATTAAATCCTTGGCACAACTGTTAACTCCAATAGTATGGTGCTTGTCTTAGTCACAGCATGATATCAGGGTCCTTTGAAAGTCAGTTAGGTTTATGCTGAAAGAATAAAAGTTTCAGTTACCACCAAGCACTTCCTACCTTGGCATATATAACAGTACCTTAATAAAGATCTTCTACACTAGAGTTTGTTTCCAACTGTGCCTTTGAAATTCTCTTTTTTGATATTTATGAATATGTGTTTACAGTACACCTGATTATATTCAATAAGACCGTTGACACATGCACATAATATATTCCAAATTTCTTTTTCCCTTTCCCTCTACCAAACTGAAATTTTCTAAATTAGATATCATTATTTTGTTTTTGAAGATTTTACTAAGCTTATTGGTACATTTCTGATTTTGTAACTGAAAATTACTAGCTGTTATTTTATGAGTTGTTCATGATTTACTTGTCCTGAACATAATGTTTCCATTCATCCTCTTCCCCTCCTTATTTATGAAGCTTTGTTTCCTTTTCTTCTTTTCTCATTGCTTTCTTTGTCTTATAAGGCCTTAGAAAGTTATTTATCACATATATAGATTTAAAACCAGACTACTAGGCCAGAAATATTAACTCTTTGGAAAATATGTAAGACAGTTACACCATCAAGGTGTACTTTTATGTACATCCCCACACAACTGTACAATACACATTTTCTCTCTATTTTTCCTATTATATATCATACGTGTGTATGTTTGTGTGTGTACACACATGCACGAATTTCTTTCACGTAACAGAAACCATGTGACATCTAAACTATTGCTTCTGAGTCACTTCTCTTAACTCTGTGATCTCACAGCGACCCCATTTTCCTATATGTGTCTCAAAGTTGACCTTCTTTATAGGAAAGCAGTAACAACTTTCTCCATACTACTTTCTATAAATTGCATGTGTGTTAAGCTATCCATAAATGATTTATTAGTAATGATGATTCCTTTCCTTTCTAACATGACAACATAGGTTGTCTCTTCTGGTATTGCATGTTCTGTAGATCTTCCTCGTAAGTGGTTGTCATACCTAACAAATGAATGGCTGTAATTCCAATTAATTTTTTTTTTTTTTTTTGCTTTTTTGAGACAGGGTTTCACTGTATAGTTCAGGCTGGCTTGGAGCTCACTTTTGTAGCTAAAGCTGGTCTCGAACATGCAACAATCCTCCTCCCTCAGCCTCCCAAGTGCTGGGATTACAGGCGTGAACCACCATGCCCAGCTTATTTGTTTTTAAATAAACACATGGTTGGTCTGTGTAAATTACTTCTAAAATAGTTTCAATGGCTTGATTACTCAATCTGTATCTTTTATTTTTAAAAGAGAATAGGAAATATTTTAAGAAATAGAAATGATGCAAAACTTCATTGAACAAAATGGTAGGAATTCAACAATGGTAGTTATACTGCATATCATATAATCTTTATTATGTAAATTACTTTACATTATTATTGCTGTATGTGTGCATAGTTGCATTTTAAGAGTTATGAAAGACTAATCTGATAAATAGTAAATATTTCTAGATAAAATCTCACATGTCTTTGTAAATATTTTTCATTTCTACCATAGTCCTAAATTCCTATCAAATTTTCGGACATTCATTATGATCTGAACGTCTATCTCATTTTGTACAATGTTATATCACTTTTGCACTGAAATTGGCTGTGAGATTATCTATTAAATAAATTATTAAGGAAATTGTCACATCTTGACATTACTCTTGTCATAATCTATCTCTCAGTGATGATCTAGTAAGGCCTAAATGACCCAGGACAATTATAACAGTCATGCTCTCTGGACTGAAAAATGCAGGAAGATTCCAGGTGGTATGATTTCTCATCAAGAATCATCCAAGGGCCAAACAAATAGCTCAGGATATTAAAGTGCCTGCAAGCAAATGCAGGGGCCAGGAATTCGATCCCTGGTGGTCCTGCCCCTGGGGTACACTGAGACAATTGAGACTGGGCATAGTGGTGCACCCCAATAATCCCAGCTCTTAGGAGATTGTACACAGGTGGATCAGTGATTCTGATCTAGTAGTGAGACCCTAAACACCATGTAGACCTTTCCCAAAGACACACACTCACACACACAAAGAATCATCCAATACTTTGAAACGCTGAGACTAGCATAAATTATGCTTTTCCTTTTCTCTTCTCTTTTTGTGACTTACACTAGTTCTCTATGAATATTACAATGAAAAGCCAAAGGCAGTCACACTGGAATATGTCACATGTCTTACCTTAAGGGAAGAAGGGCACATCACACTGAAGCTACATGGCCAAGATTTTTTCTCATGGGTGAAAATGAAAGCTCCCTGTGAAAAGCCATTTTCTTGTTGTGTTTTATTTTATTCCCATAATTCAACAACTTCATATGGATTTTTATGAAGTTGTCATGACTTAACATATAACATACAACTAAAAGATTATAAGTACGGATACACAAATTTGGTATCATCAATCACTGTTTGTTTATCTTAACATAAAAATTGTTGGCAAGGCCTGGGAGTCAGTCGCTACCAAACAGCTCCCTGCTGACGATTTTACAGTGATGCTCATCATTGTAGAAGAAATTCTGAATGAAATTTATGCCATCAAGCACAACAGAATTTATTGAAGAGTGAGGATATGGGAAATGGTCCCTAGGGAAAGTGCTAAACGTTCTTCATCACTCTAGGAAGAAAGATTATATGTAAAAGCAAAATTCTACAGGTAAAACATCTACTGTTTATTGCACCAGATTCAATTTATTTCAATGCACAGGCAAATATATTTTAAATACCACAAACTATCATATAGATGACAGAAAATATCACAAATATTGTAGCAATAGGAATGACTTACTTTTTCATAAAATTATTTTTTTTTGTATTTTTTTTAGTACAGGATCTACAGAGTCTCACTACACATATTAGCCTCATAGTGATCCTCCTGATTTCAGGTTCCCAAGTGCTGGGATTACGGGTATGCACCATCTTACCCAGTCTCAATTAAAAAATTTGGACCCAAAGTTCTCACTAACCACCCACACACCCACACACCCACCATCTCTGAGTTACCAATCCTGACATGATTAAGTTAAGATAAGTACAAGTCAGTAGGAAATATGTATCAAAAGAGGGCAAAGGCTTAAATCAACTGCTTCCAACATTGCCAGGTTACCAATTACCCACTGTGATTAAGGGTGTCAATAATTAAAAACAGAGTCAGGAGTGGGCTGTGGAATAATGCAGCATCTTAAGAACCTTCCTGGTAAGTTCAAGATCCAGGGTTCAATACTCGGTACAGGCAAAAACAAAACAAAACAAAAAAACGCTTCAGTCAGGCCAACAAAGACACTGTGTGTCTTTGAGAAAAGTCAAACTGATCTGTTTGTAGCCCACGGTTTGTGCAATGAAGGTACTAATGTTCCCTGTAACAGTGATTTCAGTTAAGTGTTTCAGTAGAGTATTTTTAATGCTGAGCTCATCAGGAAGTGGAACACTGAAGTGGAAATACAAAGCTGTGCATGTACGTGTGTGTGTGTGTGTGTGTGTGTGTGTGTGTGCTCATGTCTCAGCTTCTAGGTACTATGTGTGTGTGCGTGCATGCACACTGTGTGATACTTAGGAAGTCAAGCACCAATTGAGGTAACAGTAAAGGAAGTAAAAACATTATTAGCAACTCCAGGAAAGAAAAACAAAGTGGTTGTCAGTTGTAATACTTAAGCAGTAGACTTGTTTATATTTTGTTTTTCATAGAAAGAAGAGAAGAGGAACGCTTTTGTTTCTGCAGGGTGAAGATGTGTCTAGAAGTGATGAGCATTACATATATGCATTCAGAACAGTGGGAAATATCACTTTCCTGGTAGAAAAGAATGCACTCCTTTATTTTCTTTTAACCTAAAAGGGAAAATCAGGGCTTCAGTTTTGACTGAAGTGAAATACACAAAACAAACAAATTTCATGTGATTTTTTAATTCCAGGAAAAGGGAAATTTTGCATTAATATGATGAATTGATACTATTGGTCACCTTGTTGGAGAGCAAGAGGAAAAGTTATTATACATTAGTTGAACATTAGACATCACTATGTTGTATACAGAAGAAAAATATTCAGAATATGATTGGGTAAATTTGATTTAGACCCACATAAACATCCTCAGCACTCAAATTTTACTTCTTATTATTGATACATTTTTTGTATTTGCTTAAAAGCTTTTTGTTCAAGTATTCAAATGTGATATGAACACCTTTAGTATCTTCTTATAAAAGTACTAAGCAGTTTAAGTCCTTCATCTTTGAATTGTTTTAGAAAAAACTAAGTCAAATAAAATGAAAGATGGCAGAATAGTTCAGTGATAGTCACATGTGTTAGCTTTATATAAGAACAAATATCTAATATTTTTACTTATATCATGAATATATTCTAAAGAATATATATATATATGTTAGCCAATAAAATATATATTTCTTTTTTGTTTTTAGAATTACTACTTTACACTTGCTAATCAGAACAACGCAACATAAAAAAGACATTCCTTAAATTTATTTTATTCTCAGCATGAAAAAAGTGAGTTACATGAGAAATCAAACCAGATGAGCACAGATGTGACTTTTCAGATTACATTTCTCAAAAGACAAAAAATAAAATTTATTTAAGAAAACGGAAGAATTTTACCATAGGAGGAAAAACATAATGATGCTGATCACTTTCCAAAAATTATAAATATTTTATATATTGTAAATGTGAAGGTAACTAGAAGTTATTTTAACTTATATAGAAATATAAATGAGTAAAGAAAACAAAAAGAAAAACCAGAAAAACAAGTCCTGAAACTACAGATAAGATATTGTAAAATGAGTAAGAATGGGAATGCACATAGCATATAATACCCACTTTGTTCTAAAATCCATAAGTAAAGATTCCCATAAATTAAAGATGCACGTTTAAGAATTGTTTTGCTTATAAAACTTTTTTATAAGAATCATTAAAGTAGCAATAAACAAGTGAGTCAAAAATATAGTTTGTGTTATGGTTTTTGTCTAGTTGTCCCTCCAAAGCCTCATGCAGTCATGGGGCAGGGACTTTTTTAGATTGAGACTTGATCCAATATCCCTGGGATTATGTGTTGTAGTACTGATGGGATTCTCGGTCTGAGTAGGGCTCAGACTATGGGTGTGGTCTAGGGCAGATATCCTAAGGCAGAGAGCCTGATTGGAATATCAAGAGAAACAGACACATGGGGGCTGGGGAGATAGCTCCGTGGCACAAGTGCCTGCCTGGCAAGTGCAAGGTCGTGAGTTTGAACCCCAGTCCCACCAAAAAAAACAAAAAAAGAGAGAGACAGACACAGACTGGAGCTGTTGCTCTCCTGCTGTGTTTGATTGGCTGCTCCTGTCATCATTTTGTTGCTGTTCTGCCGCCATGAACTGAATGCTCTTTGTCCTAAACCACTCAGCCCTGGGCCAGCTGAATATGAACTGAAGCCTCCAGGAACTGTGAGCTAATAAACCTTTCCTTCCTTCATTTTGAGTGTCGGGTATTTGTCCCAACAATGAGTAAAAAAGTATCTAAGGTAGAATTTGGTACCAGAGAAGTGGGGTCATTGCTGTGACTAATGTTACAATATGGATTACAAGCTTTTGGAATGGCTTACTGTAAGATCTAGAAAAGGCTCAGAGATATCGGCTAAAAACAAAGCACTAGAACAGTTTCAGCTGTTCAGCTTTGGCAATTCTGGTCAGATCTTAGGCCAGAAGACTGACAAAAGGCCTGCCTGTAAAGACCAGGCTGATGAGGTTTCTGCTGGAAAAAAAGGACAGCATTGGTCTTTGGACTCCAGATGATTTGTGCTATGGATTGGCTGAAAGTCTGTCGTAATTTTGCTCGTGCCCAGAGACTTTGCCTAAGACTGAGATTAATCATGGTGGACTGATTAATCTTATAAGAAAAATTTAAAAGCAGCAAGCTATTGGGGTAGTGGCCTGGTTGTTATTGGTAGCTTTTAGCCAAATTTGTGTTGAAAATCAAGAGCAAAGAGCCAAGAAGGATGATTTATAATGTGAGTTTGGCCAGAAAGGAAACACCAGGAAAGCTGTGGACTTCAAAGATGGAGCTAAACGGATCTACATTGCTGGGAAGGAACCACAGAATCAAAAGAATGGCATGAGAGCATCACAAGAGGCAACAGCTCTCCACCCCTTGAAGCCTCAGAATTTCAAGGGAGAGAGGCTTTGCCTTGAGAAGAAAGCCACAGAGACTGAAATGCCAGAATGGCGGCAGCGGCCAAACCAGATTCCAAAATGGCTGTGGCATGGAGAATTTGTTCCTCAGAATCAATGTCAGAGTGTTCATCAATCCAAGCTCTCGACTCCTACAGTCAAGAGAGAAGGAAGCCTGGCTACTTCTCCAGCTTGCAGCAGACCTTGGCATCATCTACGTGGCATCAGTTTTAGGCACATTCAGAATGCAAGAGCTGTTAGTTTAAGAAAGCTTCCACCTCAATTTCAGAAGAAGGCCTGGGAGGCCAGGCAGTTCCCCTGAGAGCAAAGTGTGTAAAGCTATGTGTGAGAAGCCTGTTCAGTGGAAACCCCAGAAGTTTGGAAAAGCCAGGAACATGGACCGTGTAAAGAGGGAGCAAAGCCAGTCTAAGAGGGAAGCGATGGAAACTACTACCAAGAGTGCCTTAGGGATGGAGCTGCATGATGCCCACAACTCAGTGCAAACTGCTTCAGATGCTCCAGTGGAACTATGGGATTTAATGCTTACCCTGCTGGATTTTGGACATGCGTTGGTCCCAATGTTTTGTATTACCCTGTGGTTTTCAACTTTTGGAATTGTAATGTTTATCTTATGCCTTTGAATGTTGGATATGTTTAACTCTTCTATTGTACAGGGGCTCACAGATGACAGTGCCTTGGATCTTGGAGGAGACTTGGGATTTGAACTTTTCAGCAATGCTGAAACTAGTGAGACTTTGGCAACTCTTCCAGATGGACTAAAATGTCTTTTGTAAAAAGGGATATGTATGAGACTTTGGGGGCCCAGGGGCGGAATGTTATGGTTTATGTCTAGTTGTCCCCCGAAAGCCTCATGTAGGCATTGGGCAGGGACGTCTATAGATTGAGACTTGACTCATGAGTCACTGGGATTATGTGTTTTAGTAGTAATGGCATTATTGTTCTGAGTAGGACTGGGACTATGGGTGCAATTTAGGGCAGATATCATAAGGCAGAGAGCCTGATAGGAATAGAAGAGCAGGAGAGAGACAGACTAGAGCTGTTGCTCTCTGCTGCCCTGTCTGGTTGGCTGCCTCTGTCACCATTTCGTTGCTGTTCCACTGCCATAAACTGGATCCTCTCTTCCCTGTTCCACTCAGCCTTGGGCCAGCCGAATATGGACTGAAACCTCCAGTAACTGTGAGCTAAATAAACCTTTCCTTCTTTCATGTTGAGTGTCAGGTATTTGTCCCAGCAATGAGTACAAAGTAACTAAGACAGTAACCATTATCTATGAAAAACAGACCATTCTACATGGAAGGATAAAGGCACATTCTGAAATAAGTGTGAGTGAAAAAATTACATAAGATATATTAAGCATGATTTAAAACATTAAAATAATGCAACACAGATCTATATTTAGATCATAAAAAGGAGAAATTACCAAGGAAAATATGACTTGATTTCATAACATTAAAACAGTTGGAAGATACAGAATAGTTTGAAACAGAGAAGAAAACAGAAAAAAAATGTACAAAGTGAGGAAAGCTTGGCACAAAATAAAACTATTAACATGTTATTCGCAGAATGTACTTATATTTTCATATGTTAGAAGAGGAAAGTAGAAAAGCAATTAGTGTTTTATGTATTTTTATACATTAAAACTATATGGAATAAAGTTAGCAGCTAATGTAAAAATAGTAATAATGTTGTGCCAGGGATATAGCTCAGCAGCACAAGCGTGTGCCTGGAGAGCACAAGTTCCTAAGTTTGATCCTTGGTATTGGTCCCCAAAAATAAATAATAATAAGTCAAAAAGTGCTTCCTGATGGGCTTCTTATCAAAAATAATAGTGATACTAATAATGAACAATATATAAAAATAAAGGAAAATCCCTGCAGACCTGGTCACTTCTTGCACTGAAAACTTACTTATAGCAGTATTATGTGTTCATAAAAAAACACATATCCCTGAGGTAGACTTTGAAGTACATAGTTCAGTATACCTGAAGCTGTTATATTAAACTTGTAAGTAGCAACATGTAGTAAATTACTTCACTGAATACTCAGAAAGGAGTCTGCTATCAATATAAAAACACATCCTGATACATAACAATCTGTACAGCTTTAGCACAATGCTCTATTATTTTGAGATATTAAAAGTGAAGAAGAAAATTCAAATCAAACCTGAAAGTTTTATTCAGGGAATACTGTTAATTAAAACTCTTAGCACCTCATTGAAGGGTGGAGTAAGTGAAAGTGAAGTAGTACCAAGGTAACTAAAAATTAGCAGTGTTTGTATGAGGCAAAACTCTCTGGAAAGAACTCGGTTCTAAGTAGAATACATATCTCTGAGCTTTAAAAATTTAAGTCCATTAATAGGAGGAAATCACATTGAGTGTTAGTCATTATAACATTAAACACATGACAAATCAAAAGATTCCATTATAAACATTTCTGTTCTTAAAGGATCACTGAAATAAGTGAGGTCAAACTGTTGGCTTTCAGCCCTGTGTCTCTGGAAACTATAACTGCATGAAAAGAAAAGTTTTCCTTTGAAAATTGTGTCAGCAAAATATGACTTGATTTGACTTCTAAATTTATTTATTTATTTTATTTGAGACAGTGTCTTGCTATACAGCTTAGACTTGTAGTGATCCTCCTCTCTCAGCCCACCCAGAACTGGGATCACAGGTGTTCACCACCAGGGCTGTTGGTGGTGGCTGGCATGGCGTATGCTTCCAGGCCGTCAGTGGATGTGGTATCCAGAATCAAACCCCGGTCCTTGAACTTGCCAGGCAGCAAGCACTTAAGACTACTGACCTATCTCTCTAGCTGTGAGTTGATTTGAAATATTTTGAAAAGGGGCAATTTTGACCTGATATATTCCAGCAACACTGTGGGAGAAAAATCAGGGCATGGCAATTGCATTGTAGGATAAGTATGCTTCTTGAAGCAATTGCAAAGCATGGAAAAAGGTGAATAGTTCCATAAATCTTTCTTTCATAGATCCTTTATTGAAAATGATAAAACATTTGTTTTGAACTTACTATAAATTTTACTATTACTATAAAATTTAAACATTTATTCCATCTTCAAAATCAGTTAATAAAAATCTATAAACATATGCTCAATAAGCGATTATTTCTGTAGCATGTTATTAGTCATAAATTATTAAGAAGTGTTTTCCTTGCATAGCTTGTCAAATAAAGTCAGCAATTCATGTATGTCACATATGTATATATCATACAAAAGTCTGTAGATAAATAGACACACTGGGAAATGTTTGTTAATATCACAGAGCTTGATCATCTCCACATGTAACACCTGAAAATTATAGACCTGGGGTACTGGCTGTGCTTGATGTTAGTGTAGAGAAGTGAGGACGTGGAACGTTGATGTCTGAGGTATAAAAGAGATTGGGTGTCCCAGCTCAAGGAGACAGAGTGAGAGAAGGGAGGAGAGGGAGAGAGAGACAGAGAGAGAGAGAGAGAGAGAGAGAGAGAGAGAGTGAGAGAGACAAAGAGAGAGACAGGGAGAGACAGATGGAGAGAAGAGACAAGAAAGAGACAGAGATATACAGAGAGAAAGAGAGACAGAGTGAAAGAAGGAGGAGGGGAGAGGAGAGGAGAAGAGAGGGGAGGAGAAGAGAAGAGAAGAGAGGAGAGGAGAGGAGAGGAGAGGAGAAATACAGAGACAGTGACAGACAGAGATAGAGACAGAAACAAAGAGAGACAGAGACAGAAAGAAAGAAATAGAGAGAGACAAAGAGAGAGAAAGGAGAGAGAGCGACAGACAGAGACCTTGAGACCCAACTTCTTAGTGTGTTGGCTCGTGTCTACCTATGATGATTAGAGCTGAAATTCCTTGCTCAGTTTGATACAAGTTCTAGATTGATACAAGTTCTAGATTATTCTGAAAATATCCTGACTCATCTTAAATGATGTCCAAACAGCTGCTGAGATCTCAGGCTCTGTTAACTCAGTCAGGACAGCAAAATTAGCAATTATCGATAGTTCCAATAGCTAGAACAGAGAAGAGCCTGAGTCTGACACCCCATCTCCTGTAGACTCATCTTGGGCCTGCTCCACTCCCACCCTTCTGATCTCTTCCAGAGTCATCTCAGGCAACACGAGTGTGAGAATTCCCACTCTGCTCCTACCAGCCAATCTCCTCCGGATGCATCACAGGCCTGGCTTCTATGTGGGATTCACTCCCACGGGCTACAGCAGAAAGAAGGTAGAAGCAGCAGCCAGACCCAAGCTGGGCACATTTGGATGAGTTCAGACTTGATAGATCTGGACCCAGTAAGCCAAGACACTGCTGGACTCAGCTCTATGGAAGTGTCTTCTGTCTTTTTCTCTTGATCTACAGAGAGGACAACAGGTAATTGGGAGAATTATCCTGCCAGAAAGACCCCAGATACATCAATGGGAGGTAATTAGACAGAAATTAAGTGAAGTAAATTAAATACAAACTCTCAATTTAACATCTGCTTAGCTATACAGACATAAGGTTTGATGTAACTGTGTAAAATACAAAATTGTTAGTAACAATATCCTGTTCAAGGAACTTATGGGACTGCAGAGGAAAGTGATACTGATGTACAGTATGCCTAAGGAGAGTCACCTAGAGAGAAAACATTCTCTCTGGCTTTCACAGACAGCAAATTGTTCAAGGAATGGCCATGATTCATTCAGATGGCTGACAATGACAAAAGTTCTATAAAACGTACTACATGGTTTTAGGGTAAATCCTGAGGGGATCTGACTGACCTTGTCAGATATAAAAGTTACATTTTTTTGTAATATAGATCTTGCTTTGTCTTGGTCCTAACCATTCAGCAGAAAAGTCTAACCACAAAGTATAAAAAAAAGAGGCCCCATTAATATAACGAGTTGTAAAAGTCAATAGCCCCTGACAATGCCAGATGAACTTAAAATCTACTACTGTGTTGGGCTGTGAGACTGTATATACAGCTACTTTCTTTGTGCAATGAAAAGAAAGATCTGCACTAATAATGTTTAGACAAGAAACCATGTCTGCATCTTGTACTCTGAACGACTGTGAAGAAAATATGCAATGTATTAATTATTGTAAATAATTAAAATATTGAATGTGTGTTGCTATGTAAATAATTAAACTCTTTATTAATTGAAATGATTTAAAATTTCATTTCAAGCAAAATATTACACAAAATGTTATATATGTTTAATATTGCCGCCTAAATGAAGCAGCAAAACAAATTTAAAAAAGGAATAGAGAAGAAACGTTTTTAAAATTTAGACAACTTTTAAGCAATCCCATCCTAATGTTGACAAATCATTTTATTTTATGCTAAAGCTACAAGTTTGTGGCAGAAGGGATATGTAAAATTCTAAATTCTAACTTTTGCTTGAAAAATCCCCAATGCTAATCTTAATTTTTAAAATATAATAACAGATAACATCTTCTATTTTAATAAACCAGAAATGATATGGTTTAAAGTTCTATGTAAATATGAAACACATTAACATGTCATACATAAAGCAATAGCAAATGCTTATTTAAAAACTTACTGTGTGCTAACCATGGTGGCACATGCCTGTAATCCCAGCATTTGGGAAGCTGGGGCAGGAGAATTGGTGCAATTTCAACACCAGCCTGAGCTACAACACTGAGCTCATAGTTGGCCTGAACTGCATAGTGAGACGCTGTCTTGAAAGACAATTAATCATTCAATACTATGGAGACTCTCTTTGCCAAAAGTTATGAAATAAATGTAGTTTTGAGCCAAGGATGTGTTCTAAGGACAACTAATGGCTATGTGTCCTATACTGTAATAATATTTGAATTGAAACATTGATCACAGTTTTGATCACACCTCACTGGTTAGTATTTCTTTATTCCTGTCAAATAAAATCTGTGTGGTGCACCTTTCTCTAACTCATTCACTGCTTTGCACATTGTTGTACTTCTGGCTTAGCATCTAGGACAAAATGATCACAGAGCATAGAAGTTTCCGACTAATTCAGAACATCAGGAAGGCTAAGGCAGCACAACTATAGAACAGTTTCAGAAAATGGCAAGGGAGAAGTGGCGAGTGAGTTTTGAGGGGAGGGGAGCCTTCTAGAGGGGTGAATGGCACTGGGTCATGAACCATAAAACATATATTTAAAATATTTAAACATTCACAGCATCTCTAGTATTTACACACACACACACACACACACACACACATACACACACACACACATACACACAGCTTCCATTTACACCTCTTGAATCTCACACAACTGCTTCAAGACTTGTTTTCTACTTTCACAAAATCATGTTCCTTTTTAATTATGAAACTGTCGTTGTGGAGTTCAGAACGTATCGAAAGTGATCTGCAAAACATTAGCTTTGCAAGTTAAACATAGATTACTAGTTTCCCTTCCTCTGCATACCGTACTTGTATTTGCACAAATATTTCAGTACTTTTTCATCAAGAGATGTAATGCAAGTAATTTGAACAAGAAAATGTATTTAATATGCTTTACTAAAGTTTCTCGTTTTGCTCTTCCTTATCCTGTAAGCATTACTGAGAATGTCTTCAATTTTATCTTCTTTGGTTAATCATTTCTCCGTTCCTTTTCTCCTTCTGTGGTGATTTGACTCCTTTGTTCTTCTCCGGCTTCCACTTTCTCTTCCTTTATTCTCTCCCTCCTTCTCCCTCACCTCTTTCCTCTTCCCTCTCCATTTCTTCTTCTGGATTCTACAATCATTTCAAAAACCTTAGTTGTGCAGTTGCCACAAGGTCAAATTCATCTTTAATTTGCAAGCAGATCTAGGTGGACATGAGCTTCTCCTACATAATTTTGGAGCTATCTGAGGAACTTGCTCAGCACTGGGACCCATGCCAGGCAGCCACTACTTGAAGGAAGAAATATTCACTGAGGCTTGTATCTCCAACTCCCAGTTGGCCAAACCCAAAGCAGGAGAGCCATGGTGGTAGGCTCCAGCAGAGAACAGCTGCACTGGTCTTCATGGTTAGGAAGCAGCAAGCGACAGGAGGAGCCAGCCTGGGATGGACACGCTTCCAGGCCACCCTCCCAGAGGCCCATCTGTTCTGGCTAGGCTCTGCGTCCTGAACTCACGGGTCAGAAATCTGTACCAGTTCCACACGCCATGATCCAATCACCTTGAAAGCTCCACCACTACGTGAGAGAGTGCTGGGGGGGGGCACTTTTTATCTAAACTGTAACAGGCACTACAGTTACACTCCATGATGGCATGATCATATCACTCAGGTGTTTCTGGGGTCCAGTGATTTTGTACAGACTAGAGCTACGCTGTGTGTATTGCTAAAAGACTTTTAAAGAATTTGAGGGGTGGTGGATTTCTTTAAGCTTTAGTATTCATAAATTTACGCACATAAGTTTTAAAATCACCGTTAGCATGATATATTTAAACTTGAAAAAAGTTTAAACTACTAAATACTAAACAACAACCTTACAAATAAATAATTAATAGCCTTTATAACTTTACTCACTGCCTATATAAATGTATATGGTATACAATATTTTATATTTTTATATCTGCATTAATATGGCATGCTACATGCCAGCTGTAAGGTAAAAAACAACAATATGAATTCTGTAATTAATAAAGTATATTTACTCTGATTCTATTCTGTTGGTAAATTATGCATAAAGCATTAGCAGGTGAAGAGACAGTATTAAATATATGCCTATCTCAGAAAACTTCATTCCTAACTGTTACTTATATCAAAGTACAACAGTTCAAATCGCTAGAGACACTATGTCTTGAATAAGTAGTCTCCTGTAGGAAGACTTTGTTTTCCTGATTTATGGTCTTGATCAACTCTGCCCCCTTGTGGCTGCCAATTAATCTCCCACAGGTAAGAAATTTGGGAATGAAGTGCTGCAATTGTCAAGTTGTCTTTGATTGCCCAAACGTTACCTTTAGAGCCCAGAAAATCCTTCCATTTTTACACAGAACAAATGTAGTGGGAGAAGATGCAAACCACTTCTTCTTGGAGTAGAAGGGCTGGTGAAGCAACCCCTCACCTCCTAGTGGCTGCAGTTATTATAGAGAGGTTTCCCCACTGAGGCCCCTTACCTTGTCACTCCCCATGCACTCGCTCCCATGTTTCTGCTGTGGGCCAAGCCTTGTCACAAGCTGATAAGTAAACATTAAAATTAGAAACGTGACAAAAATCATCCGTCCATGTTGGACAAAACCTATTGCAGTAGTAACTGACATTTTAGCACAATCCACCCAACAGAAAAAGAAACGAGTTCAACCCACAGTTGTCTAGATTCTGATCTTTTTGTTAAAATAAGGGTTCAGACACATACCAATCAATCAGTGAACCCACAAACAGAAAAATCATCTTAAGGGATAGAAAAGACCAGCGCAAAAATTTACACGAATCAGATTATCTACATAGCAAAAACAGCACTGATAGGCTTTCAGCAAACACAGTCATTTTATGGAGCATATGCACCCCCTGTACCCCCAAATCTCATTGTTGTGGAAAGGGCAGAGAGCCATGAAACTCTCCAGAGGTCTCAA
This sequence comes from Myocastor coypus, assembly GCA_004027025.1. NCBI lineage: Eukaryota > Metazoa > Chordata > Mammalia > Rodentia > Myocastoridae > Myocastor > Myocastor coypus. The sequence continues at coordinate 53,431 of PVJA010005954.1, forward strand.
GAAGGTCCCAGAAATGCTGGTCCAATATGTAACTGGTACCATGGAGTAAAATAGTGACACTCTGTATTGTCGGTAAAACATACCAACTTGTTAAAACGCAGCTAGTATTGTGAAGCAGCAAGTAAAGTGAATAACGTTGGGAAACAATGATATAACTCTATGAACAAAAGCAAAAGTATAAAGCTAATAAGTCAATTGCGGAACTAAAGGACTTTAGACAACTGCTGTCAGTGACTAAAATTGTCACTTTTGAAAGGAGAAACTTAGGGTGAAGGTGAAAGCTGTCTTTGGTTCAGCTAATCCGCAAGATAGGGTTCAACTTTCAGTTGCAAAAGGCAGAAGATAGTGCTAGGAATTCTGTGGGCCAAGATTCTAAGAGTCATCTCTAGTCTTGAGGTTGAGAGAGAGAGAGAGAAAATACCGATCTCTCCTTTTCAGCGTACTCCTTGTGTTTAGCTCCCTGCTCTTTGCTTGGTTGAAATTCTCACCTGTGACTGGAACATCTGTCTTCGTTGCTTCGTTCTTTGGTATTTTCTGCTTTCTATGTAACTCAGGCAGGCCATCGTGTCCCTCTGTGACCCATACCTTAGAGCCCTAACTCTCCATCTTTAACTTTGATTATTTGCATCCGAGTAACATTTTTTCTCCTGCTGCCTGAGGCTCCCTTCCAAGACTCTTGCTTCGGGGGTGTCTAAACTTTCCCCCAAAACACACAAAGCCGCCCAGCTGGCAGATATTGCAGGCCTGCAGAGGAAAAGAGTGACTGGGGCATCGCCCTCTATCCTGAGAAGGGCCTGGCTTCAACTCGAGTTTCTCCCATCGATGTAAATCGGCAGCGCTTTATTCAGTGGTGATGCGCTATAGCCAGTGGATCCGGCTGCAGTTACAGGTCTGAAAGAATTCAGTGACACGTGATGGAGATAAACAACCCCTAAGTTTTCAATTCAGTGCTTTTATTCTGATTAACGTAATAAAGCACATCCTACCCTACACCACCTGTCCAAAAACCAGAGATGCTCCTGTGTCCCTTGTAAGTGTTCTGGCTGTGACTGAGCTAGTATGGAGGAGCTGTCTCGGTCATCAGATCGCCATTCACATCACTGCTCTGGGATCCCTCAGTTCACTGCACAATGGCCCTAAATTCTGAAAGAATCCTACATATGTACACAGGCTAAAGACAAGCCTTAATTTATTTTTTTTTCCTTTGGTAGAAAAAAAAAGTGAGCATTTATCCTTATATGCTCTATAAGTTATATATGCATATGAAAAAATAGAGCATATAGAGTTTGTGTCTTTTTCCCAGTTTGAAATATTCACTAGGGGTCTCTGAATGTTTTTCCATCAGCCTAGAAATGTGGTGCGATCCACACACATTGTCTGTTATTACACTACCTTGCTACAGGCATCACAACACCCAAGTCTGTAGAAAATTCCCAACATAAGAAAAGACAATTTCTTGAATAATTTCATGAAAAGCACACATAATAAACAATATACAAATAGTGGTCAAATTATTTTGGGTTCAACCACTGAATATTTTGTATTTTTCATGGAAAATAACTTTGTTCTAACAAATATTAAAGTATGCAGGGCTATAGAAATTTATCTTCATTAAATATTAACAAATGAATATAATAATGAGAAACAGCTTGATTGTAGTGTCTTATATTTCATGTCAGCTGATGAAGCCAATAAAAATAATTATAACTCTTAGTTACATTTTTTTTTTAGTATGTGTTGTGTTCTAGTAATTTTGTGATGGGTGTGTTCCAATTTCAGGATAATTTCAATAATATAATGCTATCAACTTGAAAATATAATGCTTAGTGCTATTCATTTGAAAATTTGAGTAATATAATAACTCTATAAAGGCAAAGGTGCTTGTGCCTGTAGTACATTGATATTAGTTGGTAGCGTATAATCTTTTCTCAACTTTTTTCAAGAGAAGTTATAGGTTATAGACATGATTATCTGTGTGTTAATTCAAAATAATAGGAAATACTTTGTAGCCAAGTAATTACTTCTATCAGTTTCAGCTCATGAGGAATGAGTTTATAATCTCTAAATTGTATTAATTGTTCTCAAACTTAGATGAATAAAGAGCTTTATAGCCCACAGTTGGGAATCTATGTTTTCTTAAAGTGTTATTTACCTTTAAGAATTCCAATTGATTTTTTTTAGGAATATGGAACACTAAAATATATTTTATAAAACTCCTTAGGTGATTCTTGTATCACTAACTGAAACTTAAGTAATAGAATAAATTACAGTTCTAAATTGTTCCATAGGACATAATACATAGAAACCACAAACAAAATCTTATCTTATTAAACTGCCTTTGCACACACTAAAAGAGTGAAGAGACAGCACATATGGTAGGAAAACATTTTTGTTAGCTCTCCCACATACAAAAGGCTAAAATGTAGAATATAAAAAGAAATCAAAATATTAGACATTCCAAATTTAAACAAAAGTCAAAAGTGGACATCTGAGGTGAATAGACACTTCTCAGACAAAGCAATATTAGCAGCAAATAAATACATAGAAATTATTGAACATCACTCCATTAAACATGTGTGAATTAAAGTTATGCAGAAATTCCCTCTCACTCTTGAAAGAATGGAAATTATGAAGAAACCAAACAGTAACAACTGCTGGAAGGGCTGTGGGTAAAAATGAATCCTCCAGGGCTGGTGGGATTGCAGGCTGGTGCAGTCACTGTGAAATCATTGTGGAGGAGCGAAGAATGAAGGAAAGAAGGAATCAACAAAGGAGGGAAGGAGGAAAGGAAGGAAGGAAGGAAGGAGGGAAGGAGGGAGGGAGGGAGGGAAGGAGGGAGGGAGGGAAGGAAGGAAGGTAGGATGAAAGGAAGGGAAGGGAGGAGGGAAAGAAGGGAAGGAAGGCAGAATGAAAGAAGGAAGGAAAGAAAGAAAGAAAGAAAGAAAATGAAGAGAAGAGAAAAGAAAAGAAAAGGAAAGAAAAGAAAAGAAAAGAGAAAAGAACTACATGTTCCATTTGACACAGCTATTTTCCTTCTTGGTATTTTCTTGAGTGAATTAAAAATATCACATTACAGTAATATATGTACACTACTGCTTATAGCAGCATAGTCTGTAATAGTTGAATATTGGAAACAATACAAATGCCTACCAATACATGAATGGGTAAAGATGATGACATTGGGGCTCAGGAGTCAGTTTGGTAGAAAAAGCATAAGGCCTGAGTTCAATCCTTGGTTTTGAAAAAAAAAATGACATGATATTTCATAGAACAAAATACTGCCCAAGCAAGAAAAACTTGATACAGGGGCCAAGAGTTCGATCCCCAGGCCTGCCATATTGGGAGACTGGGAACAGCGGCGTGCACCAGTAATCCCAACTTTTGGGAGACTGTAAACAGGCAGATCACTACGAATCTAATCTAGTAGTGAGACCCTTCCCTAAAATGCAAAATAAAAAAGGAAAAACTTGAGGTATTTGTAAGTAAAGTGATGCACCTTGTAGTCTTACTCTTCCGTGAAATAAATCAGACACACACAGTTAAGTACAGCATGGTGTTGCAGTTCTAAGAATCTGAAAGTTTAAATGAAGAAAAATCTGTAATAGATACTGAGGAAGGGAAAGAAATAAGGGAAGAGGACATAGTGAGGGGGAATAAGGACAGAAAGAAGAGAAAAGAAAAATAGAAAATAGAAGTGAAAAATGAAATCAAATAATGAGGAGCAGCTAAGAGTGACCGAACAAAGAGAATGACAAAAAGACAATTAAGATATGCCCTGTACAAGTATAAATTCCCTATGATTAATATTATCATTATGTCAATCTAAAATATACCAATAAAATCAGTTAAAATAAGTGATTCCAACTCTGTTAAAATTTGTTTTTTGTTATAAAACATAAAAGAAGCAAAATTCAATGAAAGCACTATTTATGAGCCCCTTTAGGTGACTCACTAGCTTCATTATTATTTCATTAACATGTCACTTTGCTCGTGTCACATATTTCAGTGATACATTTTTAGCTTACATGTTCTTGGTTTTCATTTCTCCTCTCAGTCGTCCCTTTCCTATTGCCTTATACAGCCATATATTGGTTAACGGAAACATTTTAACATTTACATCCGCAGATATCAACCATATAGATGGTGCAATATGATGCCTACCAAAAAGATTTATATATCTTATTAATCAGTTTTCTGTTACTAGAAGACATATATACTTTATGAAGTCAACTTTATGAAGAACAAAGGACTTCTTTGGTTCCCAGTTCTGGTGGCATTAAACCCTAAAAGTACAGAACTGCCCCTAACAAGGGCTTCCTGACCTGAACCCTGTGCTGCTGGTAGCACCTGTCGCCTGTATCTTTACGGTTTGTTTGCATCTCCCTACACAGATGTCAGGATATAATTAAGGGGGTTCAACCTTAGAGCTCTAATATAAGTAGTCTAATCACTTTCCCAAAGTTGAATTTTTTTTTTTTTTTTTGTCTGTTTGAGACAGGATCTCACCATCCAGTTCAGGCTGGCCTTGAGCTCACTTTTGTAGCCCAGGTTGGTCTTGAACTCACAACGATCCCCCTGCCTCAGCCTCTGAAGTGCTGAGATTACAGGCATGTGCCACCACGACTGGCTCTAAAAGCTCTACTTTCTATAAGATGTGGTTTCTCTCTGTAGTTCAGGCCACCTCTGAACTCATATGCACGCTAGGTTTGCCTTAAACCTGTTCAATCCCCCTGTGTCCTCCTCCCCAAAGGAAATGGCCTGTCTGTGTACATCGATTTTCATTTCAGTTTCTTTCAGTATCTTTAACATGCAAATGGTAAAATTGACTCCTGTAACAGTTTTGAGGAGAAAAGCATACTCAATCTCAGTATGTATAATAGTTAAAGATCAGTGGTCAGATGATATAATTATTTTCCATGTTCTTACTATTAACTTTATAACTATGCACATACACACTGTGTTTTAACAGGTTGTTAAGAACTTTCTTTTGATCAGTTAGGAAGATAGAATTACTAATTGTTTAATTTACAATCTACATTTCACAAGTCACATTTTGGACTTAGTCTTGCTGTGCCGTGGTGCTCCTATTATCCTGCAACCCAATCATTTCAGCCCTAATTAACTAGATCAAAAATTTTTACAATAGTTTATTTCTACATTCAACAGTCAATTTTATTTAGTATCTTCAAGAGGTCAGTATAATACATGAGTACACAACAGCTAAGAAAAAAAATTCATTTTCATTTGAAAATTATAATTTTGTAGGTAGAATAAGCAATAAATAGGAAATTGTGTATATGTTTGTGTCATCATGGTTAGAACTGACACAAAAGCAAATATTAGAAGCACCTTTAAAATTAAGGTATTTTTTAGATGGTAAAGCATAATTTTGTAAAGGATAACTGTAGCATGGAAGGGGTTCTTGAACAAACTCTTCAGAAGCACGTACCTTATAGGTCAGGTCACAGAAAAAGACTGAGGATCAAAAGGACAGAAAGAGAGCTAAGGCAAGCACATGTTAAGTGCAATCAGAAGAAATCAATGACAGAAAAGGCAGGAGTCAATGAGATAATGGAGGGCTAGACCCTGCAGGACCTCAGCTCCTTTAAAAGCTGTCTTTTTTTGAGGCTTATATTGTAGATTATCCTGAAGAAGGTTGAGATTACAATAACCTAAGACCCAAAAGATATAGACTTGGACCAAAATAAAACCTTTGAGTATGTGAAGGCAGGATCACATTCAGGCTGAACTGCGCAGTATATTTGCCAACTGAAAAATATTTGACAATGATATTTTTTAAAAGGGCCTAACATTTAAAATATTGCTAAATCAGTTCTCACTTTAGAAATATACAAAAATTTATAATAGTTATATGTAGATACCTATGGTATGTATGAACAAACAAAAATGTTTCTATACATAAATTATTATATTCTTTTTACAATTTCACTTTTAAAGAATGTGAAATGATAGGAAACATTAGAAATGATACAAAATTTCAATAAGCAAAGTAATAAAAAATTGACAACTCCTGTTGTATTGCATAACATTATCTTCAGATTTGTTGTTTAGATCAGCAGATATAAACCTGCAAAATCAATTTGAAAAGGTAAAAGAAACGAAAAAGAAGAAAAATGAAGGAAAACTTAAAACATTAAGCATTACTGCTCATTTTGATAGACCAACAGAAAGCAACATAATTCATTTTATGGTTTTATTAAATTGCATTTATCTAAAATTAGTGAAGTGAACACATAGTATTTATTCCACAGTGAATGTATTTTCAAGCATTTTCAGTCCTAAGTTTTCTGTGTAATAGTTAAATATTCATACTATTGCTGATAAGCTCAGTTCAACATATGCAATCACTCTAATGGTAAATTCTTAGTTATCTGCCTATATTTGCATGTATTTACCCATTTTTCATAAGCAAATTTCTTATCCAAAAATTATGAATATTTTAACAATTCTGAAACATGTGTTTTCCTCACTTGAGCAAAAAACATTTTTAAAAAATGTATATTTGTAAATTTTAATCATTTTTATGTAGCGGCTTTCTTGTATATGCAGAAAAAAAGAAAAAAACATGTTGGTTTTAGAAATTGTTTTCTATCTTCAGGAATGAGCTCATATTCAACTTTTAGAATGTTACAATATATTACAAGAGATAAATTTTAATGACCTGGAGTAACTCTATAAGATAATTAAGTATATTAAACATAAGTGAGTGCTAATGGAGTTTGAAAATGAAAGATTCTGAATATCTAAAGGCAAAGATTGCCACATCCGAGACAGACTCACACGCATTCACTATAAAAAATTCACAGGTTAAAATATGACGACAATTAAACAGTTCATGTATTAAAGAAGTGCTTAAATAATGTGTGAAAAGAAGACCCAAGATAGAGTTATATGATTTAAACTTTTAGTAAGTTTTACAGAATGCAATTATATTGTATTAAAGAATAATCAATTTCTACTTTATCTTACACTTGGGATCATCTTAGAAGTAATTTGGGAATATTACACTTTTATCCATATGCTCATTTAAATATTTAAATTCATCATTGTTATTAAATAAGGTAATTAGATTTTTATGAAATATGCACATTTCATCACTGCATTATGTACTCCACTTACATACATGACTCTCACTGCTTGAGACATGTATTTTTTAAATTTTTATTTGATGTAACAGAATACCTTTTCAGTGATGCAATCTACAGACAATCATGAAAAAAACTCACTCTCCATATGTGAGTTTGTAATCTGTCAAAGATGATATTAAGTTAATAATTATGTGATAGAGGTCAAGGGAGATAGCTCAGAGGCATAGGTATCTACTTCAATTTACATTAAAAAGTTTGAACAATAGTTGGATTAGATCTCTAAATGTCTTATACAATTCAACAGTGAACCCACCAGAAACTGGGCTTTTCTTTGTTGGTGCTTTATTTTATTACTTCTTTAGTTACATTGGTTTTTATGATATTATTTGGCATATTTCTATCTTGTTGAATCAGCTTTGATAATTCATATGTATGTAGGAATTTATCGATTTTTTTTCTCAATTTTTCATCTTATTACAGCACAGATTTTCAAAGTAGGATTTTCATCAGAGGATAGAATTAAGTGAGCAAGAAAGTCAGGCCAGGCTTTGTAACCTATGCCTCCATGTCCCTCCAGAGCCTCTGGTACTCACAGGGCAGGCTTGCCAGAGGTCACTAGGACAGGGGTGTGGTAGCTAGGTGTGATGTTTTCAGGTGAGAACTACTCTGGGCAGAAGGTCACCCCTCGAGTTTCCTGGCAGAATGAGGCTCTTGTCTTCCTCTGTTTTTGTTTATTTGTTTTTATTTTGATTTTTGTTTGTTTTGTTTTGTTTTATTTTTGTTTGGTTTGATTTTTGTTTGTTTGTTTTGTTTTTTGCCAGCTCAGGCAGCCCTGAGGCAGGGCTGGCATGGCATGTCTTGCCTGTGACAGAACCACAGTCCCTTGCTCCTGTCTAAGGTTACCTAAGTAGGCGCTTTGGACCACTGGGTTATCTGGCCGGCCTTGGCCATCCGGTCTTGATCCCGGTCCCTGCTCCTGCTTGCCCAGCTCTTCACTGGAGCTTTGGAGCCCACTGAGTGTGGACTGAAGCTCTATCAGCTGGGAGCCTCTTTGAATTTGTTTGAGGCGTTGTGTCCCAGCGAAAAGAGACTAAGAACCAGGTCAGAGAATGCAATAGGCATAAGCTGGGAGCGAGGAAAAGTACAGGAAAGCATGTGGCAGAAAGCTGTTGTGGCGAGCAGTGGGAGGTGCTGAAGATTGGGTCCAGGTGCCAGGGGCAGGAATGAGGTGGAATCCACAAGCCTAGGAAATACCTCAGTGACATACGTGCCTGCCTGGCAAACACAAGGTTCTGAGTTTGGTACCCAGCACCAAAAAGTAAAAAGAAAAGAAATGGAATTGATGATGGAGTTTTGATAATTTCCACTACTCATCACCACCAGTGAAGTACTCACTATGGTGGCTTCTTCTAAGTGTTGTGTATTTAGTCATTTACATAATGTCCTCATGGAATGTGCATTAGATAAATATTATGCTTTCCAATTTAGAGATGACCAAAACACATCAATCCGCTCCTGATTCCATAGCTTTCCTGTCCTTCAGTTAAGGTTTAAAGATTTTGCTTTTCGATACTCGTTTGGTGTCACTACCTCACTTTAGCTCTTTGCTTTGTAAAGATGAGGAAAAATGGGACACATGAAACTTGTGGAAGGAATTTCACCCTTTGCCTAAGTCCATATGTGAAGGAAACCTAGATCAGTTTAACAGTTTTGAGTCCCTAATAAGAATTTCAAACTTTCTGGTGGTAATTTTTTTATATATCCCTAGAGAATATATGTTGGTAGAATACAAGAAATATTCAAGGAATTGTTTTATAAATTAAAGCCAATAGACAGAAATACATATCATCATAATATAACAAATGCACTTGGTATACATTTATATTTTTCACTAGGATTTAAGAAAGAGCTCTCTTTAAACTATATTTTCTATTGACTCATAGAAAACTTAATCAAATATGCAGTTAATTTTCACTTTCTGTTTTTGATTCACGACCACCCAATGACTAAAGAAATGTGTTAGTGAATTTATCTGCAAATTAACTCAAGCGTTCAAATAGGGCACAGATATAACCAAAACTTTTATTTTGATAACTGATGTTCTTACAGATGTTTTATTATAGCCTCAAGGTGCTAATATTAGACACCACCAACAATCACGAGGGAAACCAACAAACACCGTGAACTTCACAGAAGTACAAAATCTCCTGTAGTAAAATAACTGTGGAAAGACTCACATAAAGATGCCCACATCCTTAAAATAAGCTGAGAACAAACAGGCTATATCTGTATAAGTGTCATTGATGCTATAAACAATGATGTCACAACCTATTTCCAGAGGCCCCGTGATTCGGAACCCTAAGTGGGGCCTGCCTACATTTCCTGAGAACACTTTCTTTGAGCTATTTTCTCTGCCACTTCTTCTCAAGCTACTTGTTTGGGCTGCTTGTTTGTCAGCCCTCCTATGGTCTCCCTAACTGTCCTCTGCCCAGGTCAGTCCTTCCCAGAAGCCTGGATTGGAGGCGTACCTGCTGTCACTCCCTCATACAGTGCTCTGCAGTAAACACTACCTGAGTATGTTCAATGTTGAGTAGGTGAAAGGTCTACAGAGTAAAATAAAAAGATTTGCTTCGTTATTAGTGGGAAGTCAATTAGGTAAATTACACAACACTTTTTCTTGTTTTGCACACAGGCAAGGACATGTATTACATATTTTCTTCACTACCCTGGTACCACAAATAAATCACATTTTGCTACACTTATCTCTGTCCTACAGTGCAAGGGATATGGATCAAGCACCAAGATTCCTGTGTCCACACTCGTTGCCCAGGGTCCTTTTCTTTTCTATATTAATTTTAAGTTGTAAGGGCTCTGGAGATAGCTCAGTAGAATGAGTCCTTGCCTGGCAAGTGCAAGGGCCTGAGTTCAATCACTAGCTCTGAAAAAATTTCTTCTCTTTTCTATACTAAGTTTTAAGTCTTTTGTTATCATGAAGCAAAAACGAAGTGTTAGGACTTGTATCTAGATGTTCCCCCAGAGACCCAATCTGTTATCGGCAGGACATTTCAATGGTGGTTTGATGAGAATGGATGACGGTGAGGTGCAGAGTGTAATGCTAGGATAAAGGGCGTCCCAAACTGGGAATAGAGCACCATCCAAGAGACATATCCTGTCTCTTGAATGAAGAGACTGAAACTGCTGCTCTACTGCTTCTGCTGCTATTTGTTGTTTTATCCTGCCTTCCTGCCATCAGTTATTTCTCCACTGTTATATGCCCTTTTTCCATGTGTCCTTGTCTTAGAGCTTTCTAACCATGGACTGGTGCTTCTGAAAACAGTGAGGCGAAATAAAAATTCTTGCTTTCACTTTGGCTGCTGGGTACTTTACCTCTGTAGTGAAATAAATGATGAAGATAAATTTTTGGTTCCAAGAGTGGGGCAGTTTCTGTGAATGCAACCCACTATGTGGTTGATCTGCTACTTAGTTATGAGAAAGGTAGAAACGTGTGGAAATGTTGCGTGGTGAAGTAACCCTAAGATGCTGTAAATTACACTTGGTGCTAGATGCTGGACAAAGACTGAACAACCAGAACACTGATGTAAATGTTGGCGGGGAAGACCATGCTCATGGGGCTCCTTCTGGAATGAAGGTCTGCACTGGCTGTTGGGATCCACACTTTCTGTATTGTATTTTGGCAGAAGGACATTTTTCTACATTTTGCTCTTCTCTAGAGACTTTGCCCAAGGCTAAAATTAAGATTAGTGGATTAATAAATCTTGGGGAAGAACTTTCCAGGCAGTATAATATTGAGGGTGTGGCATGGCTATTCTTGAGGGTTTTAAAGATCCTATCAGAATGCAGAATGGTTTAGGGGCCGGGGAGATAGCTCTGTGGCACAAGTGTCTACCTGGCAAGTGCACAACCATAAGGTCGTGAATTTGGACCCCAGTCCTGCCAGAAACAAAAAGGAAAATGATTTAAATTGCTTTGAGTTAGTCAGAAAGCTTCCGTAAAGCCATGGACTGCAAATGTACAGCAGAAGAGAGTTTGTTTGCTGAGAAGGAGCAGAATAGAAAAATGGCTTGAGGATATCACACGTTGCAACAGGACTCTACCATGTATAGCCTAAATATTGCAAAAGTCCTTACTTTCAGGGCACCATGTTGCAGGAAGATAGTAGGCAAGGGAAAGTTTTCATCAGGATTTGATACATAGACACAGGACTTCTACAACAAAGACAGAAGGAAGCTTCGCCACTTCTCCAGACAGCAGAAGACACTTTGACATCATTCACATAGGGTGGTATTAGGTGCATGCAGAATGCAAGAGTTGTGGAATCATGAAGGCTTCTATCCAGATTTCAGAAGAATGCAGGGAGGCTGTCCAGGCAATGTGTCCCTCAGAAGTGCTGGAAGTAGAGCTACAGATTGTAATGTTTGCCTTATGGGACTTTGGACTTGCCATTCTTTTATATCACCATTTGTAGCTATTGGAATAGAAATATATATTTTATGCAATTGAATTCTGGAAGTCTTTAATTTTCTTTTCCTTGTAGGTGCTTGCAGCTAGGAGTTTTCATTAAATCTCAGTGGAGACTTTTGAGTTGGACTGCTCAGTAGAGCTAAAGCTGTTAGGACTTTGACAACTCTTGGAGATGAGCTAAATGCCTTTTGCATGAAGGGATATGCATGGGATTTCAAGATATGTCAGTGGTAAAGTGTTACAACTTATAATTACATGTCCCCCTAAAGCTTCACAATGTCATGGGTGGAGAGTTTTTAGGTGGCTGTATTGTGGGTGATTGTTTCATGGTGCCATGCTAGGGGATGAGGGTACGAGGGTTATCGGCATGAGTGTTACCCATCGTCTAGCATGGATAAGACATAAAGGATAGAAGGCGCAGTGGTCTTCATTTGTGTCAATTGCTACATTCTGCCCACCATGTAATTGTTCTCCTCTGATCAATGTAGGACACGTCACACTGCTTTGGAGCCAGCTGATTGTGCGCTGAAATCTCTGCACATTGCCTTCAACATCAACTCTTCCTCCTTTAATTTTGTCTATTGGGTATTTTGAGAACCAAGGCATCATTTTAATGAGGAAAACAAGGAAGCACTGAAATATAAATCGAGTAAAAGTGTAATACTTTTCACTTTTATCTTATATTTTGGGCTGTAATTATCTGTGTGTGTATGTGTGAGCGCGTGTCTGTGTGTGTGTGTGTGTGCGTGTCTGTGTGTGTGTGTGTGTGTGTGTGTGTGTGTGTTTGTAAGTATAGGAAACAAAAGTCATAATTTCCAAATATCCTTTAGAAGACTCACTGAAAAAAATTCAAAGAACCAAAGGAGCTCAATACTATTACTTGTTTAAAAATAACTTTGTCCAAAATAATTATTTTAATGTTCCAGTCCGTATCTTTTGACTCACCTGATATGAACTCTACTATTAAACATAAAAACATTAGATAAATGAAAGTAAATGAGCAAAAATCACTCAGAGTAATGAATTATGTTGACAATTTGAAGAGGAAATATTTTAATACTAATAATGTGTTTAGATGAGTTTGTAAATTGTAGGACATACATATTAGAATCCAAAACAGGTTATGTCTTCGGTGTTTGAAGATTGTCCTTGTGCAAAACTAGTTATGTGTCTTTCTACCAAGTGTGTTGATGATTTCCTGTGATACTGGCCCTCAGGAGACTGAGGCAGGTGGATCTGCATGAGTTCAAAACCACCCTTATCTACATATTAAATTCAAGGCCAGCCTGCACTATATGACAAACCTGTCTCAACAACAACAGCAACAAAAAAATAAGCAACTCTTTGCTTTGCTTGAATAGTAATGATTCAGTATGCCACATAACAAAATTTTAAAACAGTAATGAAAATATTAATATGATTAAAATAATTGGGTGCTAAGAGAATATAAGAAAAGAAACGTATAGCAATTGTTCTGTTTCCTAATAAATTAACAATTTTTGAATTTTTATTCCAATTTGTTTTAGAATTTAACAATCTGATTTTAAAACAATTTACAATAAAATTATTTTTCTTTTAAATTACTTTCATGAACCTTCTCCCTTATCATATATATATATATATATATATATATATATATATATATGTATATATATACATATATATATAAATTTTATATTCAGAAAATTATTTCTATTGTCTCAATTTTCTTGGTAAGATACAACACAGTTAGTTCTGTAGTTAGCCACTTCCCTGTCTGTCTAATTTCTGTCATAATGAAGTGTAATTTGATAAATGATCCTTTCTTCTGTTTACATTCAACCACGATTATATTTCAGTCATTCAAATATATTCAGGAAAATAGCTAATTTAGAGCAAGATGCATACTTGTGTAAAGTGGCATGAGCTACACAATAGATAAGTGGAGGAAATTTTTATAAAGTTGGAATGAAAAAAAGCAGATGTTGATAGGGAAAACATGACAGCATAGTGTGAGCCTCGCCAACGGAAAAGGAAGCCTTGGAAGGGATTTTAGACAAGGGAACAGTTTTGAGAAAGTTTCAGCAAGGCAGATCAGCACTGGCTGAATGAATACTGTTTGCTGGAGGACTCCTGCAGTAATTGACCAGCACTAACACCCCGCTGGGTTTAGATGTGGGTAAGAACAAGATACATTACCTGTGGTCTTCAAAAAAAATTATTTGCTGGCTCTAGAAAGGAATCACAAGTATCAGTCAGTTATGTTGCTGTAGCATGTTGCCATGGAGAGCCAAAAAGCTCAGGAAATTACACATGAAACAAGAAATATTAAATTGGTAATCACATGAATGATCATTTGGTTAATGAAAAATTCAAAAATAGGAATAAATTTACTATGGCAGTGAACAGCACCGTGTTTGTTATTTTATTTTTAAGATTAGTTATATCTAAAACATTGTGGGAAAAAAAGTTAGTTTTTACTCCAATTGAATAAACCTCTTCCCAAATGAATTTCTTGTATGATACTTTTATTTTACTTTTTAAATCTTATTTGATTTGATTTTCAAGGGTAGAGACAAAAATAAAAGCATAAATAAATAACAAAAACAGAGAAACATACAATACAAATGCTACAGGTTTTGAAATCAACAATAGCAAATTAATGGTTTTTTAATTTGTTTAATTTTATTTATTCATTCATTTATTTATACAGCATCTTGTTATACAATTTGGACTCATAGTGACCCTCCGGCCACTTTCGGCCTTCCTAAGCACTGGGATTAGAGGCCTGAGCCACCATGCTCAATTTTGATTGCCAGTTTGAGGCCTGGGCTGGCACAACCTGTGATACCAGGGATCAAACCCGGGTCCTTGTGCTTGCTAGGCAGGCACGTAGTCAGCTAAGCTGTCTCCCCAGCCCAACAATGGTTGTAACATTATATGGTTAAATCTGTTCAGATTAACAGCTAGGTGTATGCACAAATGGACAAATACTTGAAGATTAACTCTTTCAATAAACCTTTATTTTTCTATTTTGTTTTTTACAAAATGGATTAGGTACAGGGTCTTGCTTTGCAGCTCAGATTCGCAGTGATCTTCCTGTTTTGAGACTCCGAGTGTGAGAATTACAGTGGTGCACCACTATCCCAGAGTCAATGTCAAGCTCAGCAAGCCCAAGGGCAGTTGGGGGACAATGCATCCTACGGTGACTGGGATCGAAACCCAGACCCTGTGGTTGCCTACACAGACTCTTAGTCTGTGGAGCTATCTCACCAGACCAATTTCTTCTCTTTTTTACTTTTCAAAAAGTTATTAGTGGGAGTATGATAATAATTGATAAAACATTAGAAATAGCTCACTTTGGGTGACTAAGTGAGAGGTATTCAACTGTGGTTCTTGTGCTGAATGTTGCTGTCCTCAGTGTAGTTGTTCAGATTGGATATATCAGCACACAGAGTTAGGCAAAGTGAAAACTCTGAACATTAACTGCTACTTTCAAAAAATGGATGGAAATTATGAATTTATCGTCTCCACAATCATTTACATGATTTTTCTCCCTTGCTTTTTGCTTATCCTTTCTCCTTTTCCTCATCTTCACTGTTTTTCTGTTATGTTTTTATTTTTCACTGTCTTTATGTTGTTTTTTTTTCCTTTTTACTATATCTATTATCTATATAATTATCTATATCTACTATACCTTTCAGATTTGATTTGTTTTTTCAGGTTCTTACATTATGGAAACAATAATGATATTTACATTTCCGAGTCTGATTTATGTCACTTATGAGTAGAGCCTCTAGTTGCATCCACTTACCTATAAAGGCTTCAAGTTTGTCTTCCTTTATAGCTGAATAGTACTCCACTGTATAAAAATACCACATCTTTTTCATGCATTCCTCAGGCAATGGGCATTTGGTTGTTTCCAAGATTTAGCCATGATAAATCATGCTGCTATAAATATGGGTGCACATATGTCACTATGGTATGATATTTCCATTTCTTGTGGAAAAGTACCCTAAAAGAGGAATAGCTGGATTAAATTGGATTTCTGGACTTAGTTTTTGAGGAATCTCCACACTGATTTCCATAGTACAATGCCACCAACAGTAGAGAAGTGCTCCTTTTCTCTCACAGTCTCACTAGCATCTATCAGTTATGTGACTTTATTATAGCCATTCTTTCTGGGTTGAGATGGTGTCTCAATGCTGTGCTTATTTGCATTTCTTAAATGGCCCGTGCTGTGGAACAGTTTTTCATGGTTTTACTTGCCACTTGTATCTCTGCCTCTAAGAAGAGTGCATTTGTCTCACATGCCCCTATTTGGATTGCGTGTGGCTCTCTTCTGTTTAGGTTTAGACCCAAAAGAGTTTCTTATGAATTTGAGTGGGAAATGCTAAGAATTGTGACTACACACACACACACACACACACACACACACATGCGCGTGCGCGCGCTGTTGATATGAAACTACTGTACCCCACCTCTGATCCCTGTCAGCTTCTCACACTTTTCTACAGTGAGGTTTTGCTGCAGGAGAGAGAGCACGGGGAGTTCATCTCCAAGTCAGAGGCGACAAGATGAAGCGGTTTCTGTGTAGTGTTCCAGCCCAGCTGATGCACCATGTGGGTGTCCTTTGCCTCACTGGGCCCCAATTAGAGTCTGTCTTCAAGATCCAGCAGCAAGAACACAGACAAAGGCCTTACACCGACTTTCTAATTGATCTTTTTAATGATATGAGGCCATTTACTTGTAACAGAAATATGCATCCAAGTGAGTTTGATATAGTCCTGTATTATATGCAAACATAGCTTTTATTCTGTGACAAAACAAAGATAGTGATGGTGAGTTGTTTCAATTTTTCTGAAGGAAGGGCAATGTAATTTTAATATTCTCATATGTATAAACTTTTTTCTTTCCTATACTTTTCTCTTTTAACTGTTGTATCTAGCATACATTTAGTAATAAATAATAAACCAAAAGCTACTTGATATTGGAAAAGCTACTTGATATTGGAAAAGTAAACAGATGATGGCCACACTTCATTAAATTTTGTTGACAACTCTCTTCTTTCATTTTCATCTTCTTTCAAAAATACAGTTGGTAGCCATTTATTAAAGACATGCATATACCACAAAAGACTACTGATTCTTTTGGGTATGGCTAAAATGCTTTGGAAAAAAATAGGCATTCATTGTGCTAAATTCGGGCAACGAGTGTCTTTGTGACTATTTCTGAGGAACAGTTTGAAATTCAAAATAAAAGTAAGGAAAAACATGCTATTTTTTCTTACGTGAAAGATTTTATGATTTCTCATGAATGTCCTCTATGCAGTATTATTCCAATATTAGTAATAAAAGAGCATTGTCTTTTAGAATTTTCAAAAATTTGTGTTTTATAATAAATATTCTACATTCTAAGTATCAGCAACTAAGACTCAGAATAACTCACTGGAGAGCATGATGTGATTCCAAAGCCAGGGCTGTTTGTTCCAGAAATTCAACTCAGGACACTGGGGAGTTTATATTTTAATGCAGTCTAAATATTTTTAGTGTTCCAAGAGTGAAAACATTGCTTCTTCAGAATTCTTAGACATCTGTGTGAGGAGACCTGCGGACTCTTAGTGTGCCTCCTTTGCCCCTGTGGTGGGCCATGGTGTCAGGGGTGCTGTGTAGACTCACAGTTGGCAGGGCTGCCCAAGTGCATTCATGCACTTGGAGGGTGTATGTGATACGCTTTTTCTTGTACTTGGTATCTGAATTAACTGTACAGTTTTCTTTAATTCCAGGCTACTGCAAATCATCTTTTCCACAACTTTCTCATAAAAGCATGACATTTCCTTCTTTGCTGAGTTCCTAGAGGGCAGATTTGTCTATCATGGGACCTTTCCACAGGGTATTCCCTCAAGTGTTCTGTAGATATCAACCTCAGGCACAGAACCCCAAGGACAGATGGGAAGGACTCTTGTGGTTTGCCTTGCTCATAGGTACAGGGATATCTCATATAGTGCAGCCAAAGCATGGTGAATTAGCACTCTTTATGTTACGTTAACAGCTAATCTGGATAGAAATGTAATTCTTGAGAGGAGAAGTGGGGTCACGCACCTTTTAGGGTTTCTAGACTTGCACCACATCCACATGACTGATGCCAATGGCCAGAGTTAGTAGACTAAAAGTGTTGCTGTTGTCCAGTAGGCCAGAGTTTTGTTTCCCAGCCCTTCCTTTGATGAAGTGCTCAGGAAGCTTGATGTGAATTTAAAGGGATGCTTGGCCTTTTTCCTTCATGTGCACCTTGAATTCCTCTGACCCTTTCTCCCTGATCTTTTGACCCAGAAGATTGCAGATTGACACATTATGTGCTTTGTTTCTCTGCCCAGGACCTGTAAGTTATGATTATTTGAAATTATTGTCCAATCATGTATTGCATCGAACTTGTGAGTTGGTCTGAAAAAATATACTCAACATCTGTTGGATTTTTAAAGGACACCAGGAAGACCACATGTTTGGGTTTCCAGTGCCAGATGATAGTCAAACAGGTGGAGATAAATTGGGCATTGGCTGGAAAACAGTCACAACATTAGCTTCTGGAATAAATACTTTTCCTAGTCTGACTTAAACTTAGGTCTAGTGTGACAGCTAGAATTCGGCCTCCCATCGAATGAAAGCAGAGTCCCCTGCCAGGTCGAGTCTCCAAACATCCACATCGACCTTCCCCTCCTTGCTCATTAGATACTGGAACCCTGGTTTAGCTGAAAGACCCTGTTATTGTTTATGTCTAGTTGTCCCCCCAAAGCCTCATGAGTCAGGGGGTGGGGACTTCTAGAGTTTGAGACTTGATCCATGATCCCTGGGATTATGGGTTTTAGTACTGATGGGATTATGGGTCTAAGTACTTCCAGGATTATGGGTGTAGCCTAAGGTGAAGGCTGAGGTGAAGCCTGAATGTAATATAAAGAGAAACAGAGAGACAGACTTGAGCTGTTGCTCCTGCTTTGCTGCCCTGATTGATTGGCTGCCTCTGCCGCCATTTTGTTGCCGTTCCACCACCATGAACTGGATTCTCTCTGCTCTGTTCCTCTCAGCCTTGGGCCAGCCGAATATGGACTGACACCTCCAGTAACTGTGAGCTAAATAAACCTTTCCTTCCTTCATTTTGAGTGTCAGGTATTTGTCCCAGCAGTGAGTAAAAAGTAACTAAGACAGACCCCCAAACAATAAGCTTCAAAGTTAAACATGTTCAGCTCTGTGGAACTTTGGGAAGAAATAAAAAGAGATGATTGACATAGAAAAGTACTAGATAAGTTACATATGAGTCTCTAATTAATATTGTAAGCCAATCAGTATATGTATAATTGGCCATGATTCTCAGGAGTTTGGACTGACCCCCAGTTTGCATTTGGCCCACAGTGTTTGGACCCCTTTCAGACACAGGTAAGGCAGATGCACAAGTGTACACAGGCTTATACAGATAATCAGTCTGTGTTGTATCAAACTGTATGAGATGAAATGTGAGCACAGACGTGGAACCTGGAAGCATCCAACCCTCCAAAAAGGACATGAAATATTCACAGGGTTCTATTTCTCAATGGATGCTTTGTTTGAGGTAACTTAGGCAATTCCCTCTCAAATTATTACCAATTATAATAATGTAGTGTGTATCCATACTTCAGTCTTCAAAAGGCTGCAAAGTTTTGGTTTTAAATATATTTTTTCTAGCTTGGTGTGGTGGCGCATGCCTATAAACCCAGCACTTGGAAGGCTGAGGCAGGAGGATCAGTGAGAGTTCGCTACCAGCCTGGGCCACAAAAGTGAGTTCAGGGCCAGCCCGGAATGCATAGTGAGACACTGTCTCAAAAAGATAAAATATATACATTTTTTCTGACTTTTAATTATTTTATAAATTATTCTCCAACTCAAATATACCTAAATTTTTCTTTAAAAATAGAAAGAATTTTATTTTGAATGGGAACAAAGACAAAGCTCAAAAAACTTTGTGTAGTTAAACATCTAAATATATCAAACACTAAAAAAACATGCTTAACAAAATAATACATATATATGCCAATTATAATATATTTTAAGCTTCATGATTTAAATAAATATAAATTATCTAGCAGTTATGGAAGCAGATATTCTCCAATTTAATCACCCTTTCCAAGAATACATGGGCATTTTGAACAAAGATTTTTCAGAGACATACAAACTAACATTAGGAATTAATATTGTGTGAAGTCCTGATCTCTGTCCTTGTCACTGGATTGTAAAAGGTTGCTTTCATAACTAGGAAGAGATAATATGGAAGATGAACCTATTGTGAGAACTCTAAGAGAGGTCACTGTGAGAGAGTTACTTCTAACAACACAAAAATTCCTCAAATAACTATTTTTTCTTGGTATTTTCAAGTATTAGGAGAGCACCAAGATGAATGTGCTGGGGATGGGTGGAAAAAGAAAAAAAGATAAAGAAAAATATCACAAGAACATGGAACAAAGGAAATTGCCAATGGAAAGAAAAGCCTGACCTTTGGCCATGGTTTGAGGGCTCCAAATGCTGCCCTTTGGCTGGTGCTCTTCAGGGCCCTTGGAAATTCTCCTATTGAAGTGGAATAAGTCTGAATCAATGACTCAAAGTTTCTTCTCTAAGTGAATTTTTGGGTCACTAGGCAGGTGACCTTCAAGACCAGTCTAAGAAGGCTGCTTTCTGCAGTACGGCCCACATACCTGAAGTGGCAGATGTGAGGAATGCAACGCCAGACATCCTTTGCTCATGGGTGGACAAAATAAATTGAGAAATCTAGTTCTTGTGTCTTCTTGACATAGATCATGTTCCAGCTGCAGAAGCATACATTTTATTTCTAAAAGCACCTCCTTCCTTCAGCTTTTCCTTTATTTTCATGTACAAATTCCTTTTTTTAAATTTTCTTCTCTGAAATGCCTTGTGAATATTCCACATTCTATCTGTCTACATGATGTTTTAATTAGTGCAGTTATATATCTATAAGGCAATACTTTTTAAAAAATAACTATTGCATTCCTTAACTATATAACCAAATTCATAACTCATGTCTGAAATGAGAAAGAAGATAGTAGTCTAGGAGAGTCATCTTGGGAGTTTATTATCTTTTTTAAAACTTTATTTGTTACATTATGGCCAACTGAGACTGCCCTGGGAGTGGGACTGGCACAACATGTGCTGCTGAGGATTGAACCGCAGCTCCTGCGGTTGCCTATGCCTGCCTAAGCAAGTGCTTCAGACCGCTGAGCCATCTCACCATCGCATCATCCTGGAGTTGAGAGACTGAGAGGAGGACTGACATTGAGTTCATCAGCTGTGCTGGTGAAGAATGGTTCATCTTGGGAGTAGTTGACATCACAAATGAGAGACACTTGGGAACTAAGAGACTTCCTTAGGAGACTCAGTTTCTCAGAGAAGACTCAGAGGAAGTGTCTTGGCAGGAGATGATGGTGTGCTCTAAGAATGCACAGAAATAGAGTCACGTGAAGGAAGAAGGTCACACACAGCGAGACAAGCCCAAGGGCAAACTCTCCATAGTGAGAGAAATGGAGGACAAAGGAGAGAGGAGGTGTGGGTGGTCTGCACACATTCAAGCTCTTCCGGTTGTTTTGTACCGTCCTTAAACAATTTTTTGCCCCTGAATAGGAATTTGGTAGCTGTGGAAGTTTTGTTAATAAGGAAAAATAATCAAGTTTATATCTCAGAAACATTTCTCTTGTAGTGAGGATACTTATATCTGGTAACCTGAACAACCAATGGCCATTCTTTAATCCCTGTTATTTTGTTTAGTGAAATTCTGAGTCATTTCATGTGTGTGTGCCTGTGTGTGTCCGTGTGATTTTTGTTCCTTAAAAAAAAAAAAAAACTGAAAGAAAATAAGAAGTGATACCTTAAAAGCTGAAATCTATCAAAGACAAAACTTGGTATCTCAGAGCAAAATGGGATATAAAGATGAACAGACATCCATAGACCTGACGACTTCCTTTCCATATTGTTATTGCGTTACAACTAAAATTCATCCATCACCCATGGATTCTCATAAATACATACTACATTTCTTTGAGGTGTATAATATACATCCTGAAACAATCATATATATAACATTTTATTTTATCTTTTTTTTGTGTATGTGTATTTTAGGGAAAACTGTAGAGGGTGTTCAAGGTCTCACTATTAGATCAGACTCGTAGTGATCTGCCTACCGAGAGCTGGGATTACAGGCATGGGCACCAACACACCCAGTCTCAATCACTCTCTCAGCTTGCCCAGGGGACGGGGCCAGCATAGCAGGCCTGAGGATTGAACTCCAGGTCCCTGTACATTTTATATTATGACATTTGAGACGAATAGGGATCTACCGAGCTCCCGCTTTTGGAGATCAGTTCTCCCTCCACCAACAGTGAACCAACGTGGCTGTTACATAGTCACCGTGACTCACATCAGGATCACCAATGCATCATCATGACCCAACTGGCGCACCTTAGCCTGTATCCAAGTTTTGCATCTTTCCAGCCCCCTCAAATCTTTCCACTGCCCACTCTGGAATAATTCACCATCTGTCTTCAGCCTGTAACCTCAACATCCTCCACATTTTCTCTGAAAAAATTCCAACTTGTCTAATTGAAACCTGGCTTCCCAGCTTGCAAACTGCCCTTCAATCATATAGTTTCTTTGCCACACTGGTTTTAGCATTGGAAAAAAAAAATTTTTTTTTTTTTTTCCTTTCAGTTTATTCCCCTGTCTCTACAAACTATGAAATTTAAAGGTCATACCTTGAAATTGTACCAAAGATTATTTTCTAATAATCCTGGGTAAAATCAGTGCCTCTACCATTGCAGCAAAATTCAGTGAGGTAAACACTCATAAGAAACCAACTATATGGATTAAACAACGAAGTGACTGGAAGCAGACAAAGCAGAAAACATCAATAGCAAAACCATACACTTATGTACACAGGATGAATCAGACATTGGTCTCAAGAACCTTCAAAAGGTTCAGCATATTGATTATAGCACAATGTAATGCTAAAATTATGTTTGGAATACATGTCACTCTTGTCTTTTTGATATGTACTG